>PVHP010036207.1:0-17932 GCA_004024765.1 Zapus hudsonius | reverse complement strand
AACCTAGCAGGAAAATACACTACTTTGTGTTCACTAAATATCTTCTATTTTGGCAGAAATTCTTTAGCAATCAAACAACCTGAGGAAAGATATACTGGAAAGCAATTATAACCCTGGGAAAATTTCATTTCGCTGACAAAGACAGAAAGTGATGAATTTCAAAACTGTGAACAAAGATTAATGAAGAAGAAGGGGGGGGTAAGTGGCTGTGAATGATGGCATTGAACTTCAGGGCCATTAAAAGTGTGGGAAGTCCTTGTATCAAATCTCAACAACCTCAAACTGATATGACTAAAATGCATTTACTTCTACTCTTTTCTTCCTCTTTTTTAAATCCTCCAACATTGTACATTACAAGTTGAATGGTCCTGACAAGGAACTGATTTGATTTTTTTTTTTCTGAACAAGGTTGAGTTTAGCTTTAATGACAGTGTTGCCTGAAAATCTCCTGCAAAGCATTTCCCTAAGGTCATAAAGTGGAGAATTTTTACTTCCTCTATCAGCTTTAACCCCATCTCAAGTGGATAGAAGTAAGGCCTTGGAAGAGAAAAGACAGATTGGCAATGGTATACTTAATGCGTTGGATTGGTCTGAAAATTTCAGACAGACTCTTCCAAGTACATTTGGATAAACTGGTCAAGTGTTGACTTCCTTAGTAGCTGTAGGTTGTGCTAAGAATGGAGTTTTTTAAAGTGGAATTTCAATTTGGGAGTAAATAGAGACTACCAAGAAGATGTTACATTCTATTATTTAAAACAAAACATTATGTATGCCATAAAGGCATATATAGCTAATCTATATGAAAACTGAAAAAGGAGACAAGGTCCATCTTCTATTAGTGTTTGATATCTGTTTATTTTGGTCTTCTCAGTCTTCTATTGATGGCACCCTATGCCCTTGAATGAGGTATACAGTAAGAGAGTTTATCCCACAGTCTTGTCTAACCATGATCTTATCTAGCCAAGTTCCATGATTAACTTGGTTTTTGCCACTGGGTGATTGATCAAGATACTTGCCTTTGATTTTCTGGCCTTGAAAAAGGGTTTCTTGGGCTGTCTCATGAGCATGAATGGATGTAATAATATGAGGATTATGACTTATGATCAAGCTGCCCAATACCTCTGATGCACCTTACTTAAAGTTAAATGTTGTGAGAGTTTGGGGTGCCATAACACACATACTACATACCACATTAAACACAAAGGCACACAAGCAAAAATAAAAATTAAATGTACAAATTGTAACAAAATAGTTAAAAATATTAAATTTGTTAGTCATTAGGGAAATGCAAATTTAAGCTGCATTAAGATTTATCATATACTAGTCATAATCTCTATCAAGTAAACAAACAGCAAATACTAGCAAGGATGTGAGGAGAGATAAACCCCTTTAAAGTATTGGTGTGAATATAAACCGGAATAGCCAATATGGAAAGCAGTATGGGGTTTCTTGAGAAATTAAAAATAAAAATGCAATATGATCCAACTTTATAATGCTGATTATATAACCACAGGGATCTAAATCGGTATGCAAGAAATCATTGAATATGCATGTTTAATGCTGCACTATTTACAATGATATATATATATATATATATATATATATATATATATATATATATATATATCTGATCTACATGTCGATCAATAGATTAATAGATAAAGAAAATATGGATTATATATGCCACAGAATTTTATTTATCTGTTAAGAAGAAAAAATCTAACTTGCAGAAAATGAATGGAAATGGAAATAAATTGTCTTGCTGGGTGAAATTAACCTGACTTATGAAGGGAAATATGTCAGTCCAGATTTAAGCACGTATTTGACATCAAGTAGAAGGTAATTTATTTTGGGGGTTAGGAGAAAGAGGACCAGATAAAAGACAGGATAGTAAGAGAGGCAAATATGAGCAAGTAGCAAATATATATATACTAACTAAAAATAATAAGAAAAACAAAGACATGTGCCCACCACAAACTTAATGAAGAAAGATCTGAGACACTTCAAAAGGTCACTTCTTACTCATCAAGGGAACAATCCAGCAAGAGGATATTACTATCATAAATATGTATGCACCAAATACAGTTGCACCACATTTCATAAAGCAAAACTTACTCAAAAAACAAAACAGAAATAGACTCCAATTCCATCATAGTTGGAAACTTTAATACACCACTATCATCTCTGGACAGATCATCCAAACAGAAGATCAGCAGAGAAATAATGGAGCACAACAACACCATAGATCATCTATAACTAACAAACATATATAGAATTTTCCAATCCAAGAACAAAGAAAATATATTCTTCTCAGCAGCCTATGGAACCTTCTCCAAAACAGGCCACATATTAGGACATAAAACGTGCCTCAACAAATTTAGGATGATTGACATAGACCCCTGAATCATATCAGACCACAACACATTAAAGTTGGAAATTAACAATGGAAGGAGCAGCAGAAATTACACCTACTATTGGCAGCTGAACAATATGCTGTTAAACAATAAATGGAAATCAAAAAGGAAACTGAAAATTTTCTAAAAGTAAAATGATAATGAAAATACAACATACCAAAACCTATGGGAAACAACAAGGGCAGTTGTAAGGCTAAAAGCCTTCAAAACAAAGACAGAGAGATCTCAAATCAATTACATAACCACCCACCTAAAGGAATTGGGTCAACTAGAACTATCCAACCCTAGGAGCTCAAGGGGAAAAGATAATTAAGATCAGAGATAAGATTAATGAAAAAGAAAGAAAACAATTAGAAAAATAGATAAATTAAGAACTACTTCTTTGCAAAAATAAATAAGATTGACAAACCCTTGGCCATTCTATTTAAACAGAAAAAAAGGGAAGGCCCAAATCAACAAAATCAGAAATGAAAAGGGAGAGGTCATAACAGACTCCAATGAAATTGGAAGAATCATCAGGTCATAGTTCCAAACCTCTACTCCACAAAATTGGAGAACCTGGAAGAAATGGATGAATTCCTGGACTACTACCACCTACCAAATCTTAACCCAGAGCAGAAAAATCCCCTAAGTAAACCTATAACATCCAAAGAGACTGAAAATGCAATTAAAAAAAAAAAACCTCCCCAAAAGGAAAAGTTGAGGACCTATTAGATTCCCAGGCAACTTCTACCAAATCTTCATCATAGAACTGAAACCACTCTTTCTGAAGCATTTTCATGGTATAGGAAAAGAGGGAATGCTTCCAAACTCCTTTTATGAAGTTATCATCACCCTAATCCCAAAACCAAACAAAGACACAACAAGAAAGGAAAATCACAGACCCATGTCCCTGATGAACTTAGATGCAAAAATCCTGAACAAAATCCTTGAAAATTGAATACAGCAGCACATCAAAAATATTATCCACCTAGACCAGATAGGGTTCATCCCAGGTATGGAAGGATGGATCAATATTAGTAAGTCAATTAATATAAGCCACCACATAAATAGACTCAACTGCAAAAACCAAATGGTCATCTCAATTGATGAAGAGAAGGCCTTCAAAATTCGGCACCACTTCAAGATCAAAACCCTGTAGAGTTTGGGTATAGAAGGCTTATACTTCAACACAATAAAAACAATATACAGACCTCCTAAATCCCAAATCATTCTCAATGGGGAAAGACTCAAGTAGTTCCCACTAGAATCAGCAACAAGACAGGGGTATCCACTCTCACCGTTGCTCTTCAGTGGAGTGCTAGAATTTCTAGCCCAAGCAATAAGACAAGAGAAAGGCATTAAGGGATAAAAATTGGAAAGGAAGAAGTGAAACTATCCCTTTTTGCAGATGACATGATCTTTTTTTTATATAACAGACCCAAAGAATAGTATCAGTGAACTCCTGTAAGTGACAAATTCCTTTAACAATGTGGCAGAATACAAAATTAACACACAAAAATCAGTAGCTTTCTTGTATGTAGGTGACATGCATACAGAAAAAGAAATCAAAGAGACTTTCCCATTTTCAATAGCCTCAAAAAAATCAAATACCTTGGAATAACACTAAGAATGTGAAAAACTTGTATGTACAAACATCTTGAGCATTTTAATTAAATTAAATTAAATTAAATGCTCAAGAAGAAAATAAAGGAGAATTTGAATAGATGGAAAGATATTCCATGCTTCTTGATAGATAGAATTAATATTATAAAAATGACAATTCTTCCAAAAGTAATATACAGATTCAATGCCATGCCAATAAAAATCCCAGCTTTATTCTTTACAGACATAGAAAAAATAATCTCATATTTATTTGGAATGGCAAAAGGCCTCAGATACCCAAATCTGTCCTTCATTAAAAAAAAAGAAAAAGAAAAAAAAAAACTCCTTAGGTGGTATCACCATTCCTGATCTAAAGATATACTACAAAGCCATAATAACAAAAACTGGATGGTATTGGCATAAAAGCAGAGAGACAGACCAATGGAACAGAATTAAAGACCCAAATATAGCAGCTATAGTTCAAGTAACTATAGTTACTTCATCTTTGATAAGGGTGTGATCAGAGACCTCAACATAAGACCAGTAGACCACCATCAAACTTGGAGTTAATCTTTGCCAGCTACAATACAGATAGAGGTCTAATATCTAGAACTTACAAAGAACTAAAAATAAATAAATAAATAAATAAATAAATAACCCATCAAACAGCCCTCTCACAAAATGGGGAACAGAAAAGAACCAATGAGAGTCTAACAACCAAAAGCAGAAATACAGAGACAATTAAGATCTCAACAATAAATCTGACTTAAAACTCACTCACCATGTCTCAGAGAATTAAGCAAGAGGGGGTGGAAAGAATTTAAGAGCCATGGTGGGGGAGGATATCCAGAGACATTGCCCCCCTCAGCAAGAATACACAAATGAGGGGGGGATCCTGGCTACCTTTTGAGCTATTCATGACCTCCTACCCCATGGACTGATCTAGTATGCCCACCAAGAAGGGCCCCCAGTGAGTTGGGAACAGAGAGGAGGGAAATGGGAGTACCATCATAAGATTTGCTCATACAATGTGGCTAATTAAAGATAATAAAGATATATAAGTTATATATATATTTTCCCCATATATACATATATATGTAAATCAAGTCTTTGGCATACAATAAATATATCTATATCTGTTCCTATATATCTGTTCCTATATATCTGTTATTTATGTCTATATCATCTATATCTATCTCTCTATCTATCTATCTATCTATCTATCTATCTATCATCTATCTATCTTTCTTTATGAAATTTAAAAGAGCACAAACCTAGGCAGAGCTTTAGGTATATAAACCCAAAATGAAGGGGATGATAAGCATATACTGTGTCAGGATATTGGGGTCTTTGCAAATGAGAAGTGATGAGAACAGAACTGCAGAGAGGCCAGAGGCACATTTTTTATAAGAAAGTATTTTCCATGAATATAGAAATGGTAGAAGTGGTTGGCATATAGAAATACATTCATTTTTTATATCTGTAGTTTGTGTGTGTGTAATTGTACTATATCTATCAATCATCTATCATCTTATCATCTATTTCCTTGTGTTTGGGCATAAATGCATGAGTCTCTCCCCTAACAACAATTAACAGCATATATATCCTCTTTAAGGCCCTCTCCCCTACTGAGTTTTATCTGTCCATAAGTCCATGGGGAGGGTGGGTCATCATAAGAACCCCCACCCCATGATGGAAAGTTAAAATATCCAATCTTGTGAATGTATCCAGTGGGTGATATAAGCTGCTGACAGTTCTGGAAAGCAATAGCTATATAATGTCCAGTAATTTTGTAACTGAGGAATCCTGTGTGTCCCTGGGTGCCTGGCCTTGGACCATCATGGTGTATCCATTTTGGATTTTACTAAATTGTCAATGAAATCATTTGCAGCTTTATGAGCATTACCATTTCTTTGTAAATAATGCCATTTTTGTAGGCAAGCACCTTAAACACTAAGCCATTTGTCCAGCTCCTTATGCAATTTTTAAAAGGTTTTGTTACTATGCACCTTTGGGAACTGGGATGATATCCAAGAGGTTTTTATTTCAGAATAATCCTGGTGGCATGCCACAAAACATGCAATACTTTGTGGCATCCTAGTTATTATCAGTGAGCATGTGAATAAATGTGCCATTCCAATATTGTGATAAGAAGAGAGGCAGAAATGAGGATCTGCTAATCACAGAAATGATTATGAGACACCCACAATATGGGCATAAGTGCTGTATACTCATCTTATTTCCTAAACTCCATCTTTACCTCTCAAAATAACTCTTCACCAAGGTATTACCGTACAGATGGTAACTTGTGCAGTGAAGGAGAGTCTAGTGTGAGCCTTGTATTGTGAAGTGCTCAGGTGTGAATCTCAAGTCTACTCTGTTTTCTTGCCTTTAACAGTTTCAGTAATGCTCATCCCTACTCCTCCTCAGCCAGAGATAGGTTGTTTTGTTCTCTCTCTCTCTCTCTCTCTCTCTCTCTCTCTCTCTCAATCTCTCTCTCTCTTTTTCTGTAAGACAGAGCTCTGATTCTTCTTTATTAGAGTAATATCTGGAACAATTGTAGCCATTACAATTGCAGCCTGATAATTTTTCTTCCCTTGGGCATACTTCAAATTGTTATTTCCTGACCAAGACAAAATGCTACTATTTTATCTAGTGCCATTTATGTAAAAAGGATGGGGGCACTTTAAAAAGACCACCCAAGGTGCTGGGATTCCCAGACTCATCCTCAAAGAAGTGGCCCATGCTTGACCTCACTCCGTTCTTACAAGCAGGAAATCATCCAAAAGTAGCTTTGTGCCTTAACTTAGTAAGAAATCATGAAATAAGGTGTAGGTATAGAATCATAGTCCATTGTCCTAGGTTCCTTTCCTTCATTCTTCCCTCCAATATCTCATTTTTTTTATAGAGCTCTCTTCCTCTTCCTCATTTTCCATGTGTGACTGATGAGACTTTTATAGTTATTATTGCTGATTTTCAAATATGCTAGGCTTTTAAGTTTGGGATGATATAAATGAATATACAAAGTACAAATGAAAGTCCTGTCCAAACCCAGCTGTCTGGCTTTTGTAAATGACATTATTTTGAATCACAGGTGCATCTCATCATTGGTATCACATCTGTAGGGCTTTGTGCAATGATGTGCGGTCAGTGTGGAGTTGCTTCCTGAGAGATCCAGGAGTTCATCGGCTCCCCATGTCAACCTCCAGACTCTAAACAAGTTTGCTCCACCACAGCTAGGATATTTCTGACTGTAAACAATGCCTGTTATGCATTCCCTAGAACCAGTAAAGTAGCAATGAGCAGCCTCAGGCTTGTTCCCATTGGATACTCTCAAAGAATTTGCCATCTCCTTGTAGCTCATGGTGGCAGGTGGGACCACAGCCCCTGCCTCCCTGTGCCAGCTGTCTCTCTAGTCCATGTCTGGCCACACCACCCCAGCCTTGCTCTGCTCTCTGCTTCTTGCCAGAACAATAAATGGTAAGTGACTTTTCACTGTTATTTAAATATACATTATTGATTTTCAGTAAGACTGAGACCTTTAAATGCTTTTTATACATTTTGAGTTTTTTTTTCTGAAAGTGCCTTTGAACTCTTTGCTCATTTTTCTATTAGTGATGTTATTTTAGTGATGATATTTGGCTTGCAGGATCTCTTCTATATTTTAACAATAATCTCTTATGAGTTAAAACACTGTAAATAACTTCTGCTGTTCTGTCATCCCTCTATTAATTTCTTTCACTGTGACCAACATGGACAAGAATCCCTCCTTTGAAGTATTAGGGTGGCTATAATAGTTTTTAAAAAATTATCATTAATATTATAAAATAATATTACATATAATTTTGTTATATGAATTATAATGTTTATATATATATATATACATAATACTACCCTCAGTAAAGTACTACAATTTTAACCTGTCATTGTTATAATGTAGCAAACTAATAACATATTTTACTAACTGGACTGATTGGAAGAAAACTACTTTTCACTATTTGAGATTGTTGGCTATCCTCTACAGCAGCCACAAAGGCCAGTGGATTTATCTTATCAGATGACCACCTGTCCTAAAGGAGAAATTGAGGAAGCCTCCCAAGGTTACCTGAGCACAGGGCACACATGTGCAGGTAGAACCTGACTCCGGTCTGAACTCTGTTCAGTGTAGGTCTTGGTGATATGTTTGCTTCTCTGTGGACTTATTCATCACTGGGCTGTCCTAAAGTGAATTGTAGCACATGAATTTGAGATGGTGTGAAGAACCTGCTAATGCACAGAGGAGAAAGCAAACCAGAGATTGGGTGTAGGTCATTTAAAATGAAGCAGTGCTGAGGATTCATTTGTGTGCTGGAAAGCATACAGGGAGGTGGACATACCACCAAGGCCTGGGAGAAGTGAGACATAGAACAAAGTCAGTGACCAGGTCCAAGGCTACTGCCAGAGTGATGCAGCTGTGGGTTGATTAGCTCACCTGTCAAGTTAGTTCCTGGGTCATCCCATTCTGACTCTTTCATGCGGAGGATTTTTTTTTAGTCCTTAGCACAGAGGTTTAGCAAACACTTTCACCTTTCCTCTCCTTCTCCTCCCTCCATTCTCTCTTCCTTCTCAAATTACATAAGAAACATCTGCTAAAGTATCTGGAATCAGGTCTAATTCTCAGAAGATTTTTTAGGGATTACTAGGAAAAGGTATTTCATAATTCATGAATAAGCTATAAAATAGGTAAAGTAAGTCATGAGAGTAAAACTTGCCTCTCCAAATGCCAATGAGACATTATTTTCCAATAAAAGGCTAGTGGTTTTGTGTCATTTTTAAAAAAATATAATGAAGTGTTTGTTTCTCCAAATTGTGAGTATAGGAGTTGGGAAAATAACTCAGTGGAAAAGGACTTTCCTGCAAGCATGAAAATCTGAGTTTGTATCCCCATAATGCATATAATTTTATATATGTATGTAGTATGTATTTATATATTTTATATATGTAGTATGCAGTGACATGTGCCTATAATGGCAGGGCCACACTGACCAGCTGACCTCAGAGATCCTGTCTCAGAGACTAAGGTGGTGATCAATTGAGGAACATGCATAACATTGAATTTGGCTTTCATAGATATATGCACACATGTGCATGGCCACGTGCACACACGTGTGCCTACACACATACAAAAATTCATACGCACACGATTGACTATAGAAACACACACATGACTGTTAAAGCAAAAATTGAAAGACTTGTTTTCCCATGCTGAGTAAAATTTCATGCCTTATGAATCTCTAACACAACCTGTTATTCTGACAAATACCTACAGAGTAACTGCCATCTTCCCACACATCCCTACATGCTTAGGTACATAAGTGGATGAAGGAGGCATGAATTTCTGCCCTTGACAATCTCTCTAACTGTGGAGCAAAGCAATGAACAAGGAAATAAACAAGCCAGGTGTCTGCATTGAAATATGCCCCCCAAAGAGATATGTTAAAGAACAATATTCTACCTATGAGTGACCATATTTCCACACAGGGTAGTTGAAAATTTCTTCAAGTTAAAGATCATGTCATAGGAAAGATGGACTTTCATGCCATATGACTGAGGTTCAACAGGGAGAGTGACCCATTGGACACATGTACATGGACACACAGAAGACAGCACATGATTGCTCACACTGATATACAGAAGGAAGGCCAGGGAAGATACAGTTGGAAAGAAATTAGATTTGCACAGCATCAGAAGGCCTGCAGCCACCATGAGCTGGAAAAAGAGGATGAGGGACCTTAGTTCAGGAACTCTAATGGAAGGAAGCCTGGTCTGTGAGCACCTTGATTTACAAAGTCCAGCCTCTAGGAAACAGTGTGAAATGGCTTATAGACACCATAATTGTTGATAATTTGCTATGAAAGTATTGTGGTTCCTATTGACTGACAGGATTAAGTCTCACATAGAAAACAAACCCTGGGTACTTCTGTGAGGGAATTTCTGGATTACCTTAATTGTGGAGGCAAGACCTACATGTGAGTAGCCCTGTATTATGTCCTGTGATTATAACCTGAATAAAGAGGAGAAAGCAAGCTGAGCTTTGGCATTGATTATTCTCTCCTTCTTGACTACAGAGGCAATATGACCCACTGCCCCAAGATCTTTCCACTGTGCCTTCCCCATTATGGTAAACTGTAATTTCAAACTTGGGGCAAAATAAATCCTTCTTTTTATCTTGCCTTTGTTGGATATTATGTCACAGCAAAAAGAAAAAGAAAAAAAAGTAGTATAAGTCTATGAGGGAACTAAGGCACCCTGCATACCTGAAACTGATAACACTAATAAATAACAGATCATGTCAAAGAGGGAATACCGAGAACAGACTGAGATGAAGCTCACATCTGAACATATTTTTAAGATGGTAATCCAGAGGCCATCTGAAAGAAGAGTGTACAGCCATGTGGAATGTTGGACACACTGAAGCTGATAGGGCTAAGAGCCAGGAAGAGGGGATGTATGGTTGATTGAATGGGGAAGGCCTCCTACCCATAGCCTCATGGGTTTTGAATACTCAATCCCTATGTAGTGGCAATTTAGGAGGTGGATCCTCATGGAAGAGGTATGTTGCTGTGGGAAGGCTTTCCCCTTGCCAGAACTCAGCTCATTCTTGCTGTTTTCTGTCAACTTCTATGGCAAAGTGGGATGTCCACCCCTCTGTTCTATCATCCTTTCCTTGCCTAATAAAAATTCCCTTTGAGACTGTAAACCAAAATAAGCCTTTTTCTTCCATCAGCTGCTTCTGGTCATGTGATTTGTCCCAGCAATAGTCATAGGTCAGATCACATTACCTGGTTGACCATTGCAGGAGCCACAGATTTTGAGATGGGGGTTCAATATTTGGAATCTTGGAGGAGTACCACAAACTGATTTATATGCTTTTTACTCAACTAGTACACTAGGGATTGGACACTCGTTGCAAGACACCATGTAAGGAACCACTGTACTAATCAGAGTAAGAGAGGATGATAGCTGGGTCATGAGCAGCAGCCAAGCCTCCAGTGTGAGGAGAGTTCTGGATGCATTTCAGTGGCAGAGCCAATGCAATTTCCTTACCAGTCCTGTGTGGTTCCTAAGAGGAAGTGGGCAGGAGCTCATATTTTGAGTTTGTCAACTGGTAAAATAAAGCAGTCCCTGCTAAGAGAATGCAAGAGCTGGCCAAGAAGTGTGTACCGTAGAGAGCAGAGCTAACAGATTGAGTGTGAAAACTCTCATAGACATCATTATTGATCTGGAGGCCAGCAGGCAGGACCCAACACCCCTAAACACAAGGGTCACACTGTAGAGATAACACTGTAGAGGTAACACTGGAGAGAGGCAGAGGGAAGTCTGGCATGGCTAGCCACAGTGAACAGTAATCAATACGGACTTTAGGACTATACAGAGGCAGGCAGTGATCTAGGCAGGAAGGGATGCCATAAAGAAAGAGCAAAAACATAGAATTCCCCAGGGGGAAATCAGACCTGTGCAGTTGCAGAGGGCAGGGATGGTATGTGCCACAAACATTGTGACCTCCAGGCCTTTGAGTCTCTGTGTGGGGGATGGAATCAGAGACGAGAGGAAAGAAATCCAAGTTATAGTGTCATTGTAAACCTGTATTGTCAACTTGATGGGATTTAGGTTCACTATGGAAACATACTTTGAGTGTGTTTGTGACTGTGGCACCAGCAAAGTTTAACTGAAGAGGGATGATTTTTTTTTTCTTCCGGGAATGTGCTTGACACAATCCCATGGGCTGTGGTCAAAGACTGAGTAATAAAAGAACAGAGTGAGAGGAGCACCAGCATGCATCTCTCTGTGCTTTCTGTCTAGTGATGCAGTGTGACCACCTACCTTAAGCTCCTGTCAGGATGCCTTCCCCACCATGAAACAGTGTGACCACAAACTGTGCCAACAGAGACCCTTCTTCCTTCGGTTGCTTTTGCAATAGTAGTGAGAACAGAAATGGATCCAAATTGTACTTGACAATACCAGAATGAATGATATCTACATCTCTATATGCCACCTACTTAAATATATTTTAAAAATTCTCCTTATGCTAGGAAAAATAGTATCTAATTCAAGATGCATAGACTATCAGGGCAGAGGATGGTTCTTCAAATCCAGTATAAGGTAACCTCCTCAGCTCCTCAGTATTGATATTTTTGAGGGTATAAAGGAACGAATCCACAGTCTCCAAGTGCCAAGGACATCTATTCACACTCTCAGTCAGTGACATTCTAGTAGGTTACTTTTGTGTCTTCTTATGAAAAAGAAAACTGTATCAGTGAATTTTAACTTCAACTCATCCTAGCAACCAGGTACTTGTTGACACCCATGGCCTGTTTTCTCCAGTTTTATTTTCCCCTTTCTTGGCCAGTGACAATAAATAACATTCATTGATCTGAAGGGACCAGATCTTTCAGATCTCCTTTAACTTGGATTGCTGTTCTTTTCCCCTTCGTTTTCACCTTAGTATGTCCTCAATATCACCAATGAGTAATACTTTCTCACTGTGTCTTTATGAGGACCTCTGTCCTAAAGGGAGAGAGTAAAAGCAAGGAGGGCTTCTAGGACAAATAACTGGAGAGCACTTCCTTGGAAAGCGGAAGTCAAAACTACACTCTGTTCTTGACAAAGGGAGCTCTTGACTTCAATGTTCATAGCCACTGTGCACTCTGTCTCTCCTGCACATCCTTCCGTAGGGTCCCTACATTTGCCTCTGTCATAGAAGGTCGTTGCACTGTTGTAACAAAGAGCTTAGTTGTCACTCCCCTCCCCATCGTTATAGCTACAGCATCACATGCAGATTTGGTTGTCAAGGGTTTCCCAGGCTTTGCTCAATAAATGAAGATGTGTAGTTGGCATTCTGAGCACATCAAGACACATAATTGCATTATCTTATATTTTTGGTGAAGACCCCAAACATGAACAGTACTTCTCTCTTCCTGGGAACAGCCTCTGAATAATATTTCCTTTAGTATTAACATACCCTAGAAAACTAAGCCATGCAGGCAAAGTTTTTAATCTTCTTTTTTTCTCCTTCCGTTACTTATATAACAATTATGGTTTGACTCCAAATGGGAGACTTCTCTGTTTGAACATAAAAATGTCACATTTGTTCTATTCAATTTATTTCAAAATAACTCATTTCAATTGTAAACCAGGGCCACTTCTGTGCCATTATAATAAAGGAAGCAAGACAAATGCATTTGTCACTATAAATAACTATCTTGTTCAAAATATCAACAATGGTTCCAATGTCGGGGATAAGATGGACAATTATCTTTTTAACTGGTTAAAGTTCTCATTTAGAAACATTTAGATACTGTAGGATTTATATAACAAAATACTGGGGAGTTACTTCAGTTGGTAAAGTGCTTGTTGCACACACCCTGAGTTTAGATTCCTGGAACCCCCATAAAATCTGGGCATAGCAGTGCCTGCATATAATCACAGTACTAGGGAGGAGGAAACAAGAAGATCTCTAGGTCTTGGGGGCCATCCAGTCTAGTATAATTGGTGAACTGTAGTCCAATGAGAGACCCTGTCTCAGAGGAAGTGGACAGCATTTAAGGGGATTTTACAAAAGGTTGTCCTCTGGCTTCCACTCTCATTCACACCCGTCTCATTGTCACACAAATGTGTACCTGCTCACACATGGAACACACACATGCACATACGCACAGTAAAATAAATCAATAATAAGAAAAAGTTCTCTGTCTAATTTTGACTTTATAAACTGTGTTGACAACTGTGTACATATCTTTACCATATACAATTGGATATGTTAAAAATTAATTTCCTTCTGGGGGCTGTGGAAATGACTCAGTATCTAAAAGTGCTTGCTCTCAAAAGCACACAAACCTAACTTTTATTCCCAGAGCACACATATAAGCCAGGCATGGCTGCATGCCTGGACACACAGCTGTGAAAGGGGCAGAGACATGGATTGCTGGTCAGCCAGTCTAAAACACATGGCATAAATTTCAGGTTCAGTGAAAAACTCTGTCCCACGGAAATGACGACAAAAAGCAAGAAATAGTACACATCTGATGTTCTCCTCTGGCCTATGTAAGTGTGTGCAAAGGATGTGAACATATGTGTGCACACAAACATGCATATATCACACATATACACTAAAAATAAAAATAAGAAAAGCTTCCTCAAGAGCTTACGATTTGAAGTAAGGATTTTATGGTTTTGATTATTATTTCCTGGTAAGAAGGGCCATGAACAGAAAGAGAGGTAGCCTAACCCCAAGAAAAATTGATTATACCTACAACTCCCCATCCCAGTTATTGGTTCCTTTCTACACTGAGCTGTTGATCAAAGAGAACCGTGAGGTTCCCCAAAACAAGACAGGCTTCTGTCAAAGCTGTGACTAGTCACCCCAGGCCAAATGTAAGACCCTATTTCTGAAGAAACCACAGAAAGTCATTACACAACACCAAGAAACACTGCAAGATCCAGAATGGTAACTTGCTCGCAGATGGTAGCATATGCAGTGCTGGAAGGTGCTCCCTGAGCAGGCGGAAATTGGTCAATGATATTTGGAGAAAGCAGAGGCAACTGATAAACATTTCAGACTGATGTCATGAGAATGTGGAACACACTGCTTTAGGGTAGAGATCAGCAAGTCAAGAAGAGATCATCTGTGCAATAGTGGCGACAAAGCCCTAAGGGGGTGGTAATCAACAGCTTTCAAATTAGCTTAAGAGATCCACTAAGTTACAGGGAACCCTTAACTAGATTTAGGATCCAGGGCAAAATCTTATGGGGACTAAAAACCTGGGCCCCAAGGGAAAATTCCCACTACCAGAGATTTACAGAGAGCCTACACCCAATAGAATCTTGCCAAATTAGAAATGTGTATCTCATTTAACCTATACTGATCTCACTCTCTGATCAAGATTCTGTTTGCATTTTTCAGAAGGCAGTGAGAGAGCCATGGTCAACCCAAATTCACCAACAAGCCATGGTATGATGGCTGACATCCCAGCAAGAAATGAACCACTCCTGGGCTATAGTGAAGGCCCCGAATGAAACCTATGAGCAAGTGGCATAATTAACAAGAGACTTATCACCACAGCAAGTCAGATAACCCAGGATAGGTCAACGATACAGACATCAGCGATATCCAACACAATCCACTTAAGATCTCAACAATAAAGCAGACTTAAACCTCATCCACCATGACTCAGGGAACTAAGCAGAAAAGGGGGCAGAATGATTGTAAGAGCCATGGTGGGGGAGAATATCCAGAGACATGGCCCCCTCAGCAACAACACACAAAGTATGTGTGGGGAAAACTGGCTACATCTTGTACAATTCATAAACTCCCTACTCCATGGATTTATCCAGTATGCCCAACGAGGAGGATACCCAGTAGATTGGGGATAGGGAGGAGGAAAATGGGGATAACAGCATAATATTTGCTCATACAATGTATCTAATTTTGGATAAAAAGATATCAATTTAAAATTAAAATAAAACATTAAAATTGATCCTGAATACATTTTTGATTGAATGATGATTTTAAAATATTGACCTTGAGAGACGGCCTGGGTTTGATTCTCCGGTACCCACATAAAGCCAGATGCACAAAATGCCAAATGCAACTGGAATTTGTTTACAGTGGCAAGAGTCCCTGACATGCCCATTCTCTCTCTCTCTCTATCTCTTTCACTGTCTCTTCATCCCACTTCTTTAAATAAATAAATAAATAAATAAATAAATAATGTTTTTTTAAAAAATGAAAAGTAAAAAAGTATTAACTTATTCATTTTCTTTAATTGAACAAATTAGAAATGATAATTATAAAATGAAAGAAAATTTATTATTTTGTGTTCATAAATCTAATATAGCTACTTAAAACAAGGCATGCAATTCATGTCTATTAAATTTTAATTTGAAAATGACATTTAGCTATAGATTACTTTAACAGTAGTGTTAACATTATAAACACACTCCTAAACCATCTAGAATCCAGTAAGGTGAGAAACACTTCTCTTTAAATTAAAGACCAAGCTCTGGATTCTAATAAAATAAAGGTTCATCAGACTAAATGGTAGGTATCTGTCCTTTAGGTTAGGTGATATGATCACTTACATTAATAGTTTCACTTGCACATTACTCACTTGTTAAATAAATTTTCTACAAGGTACTTATTTTAGAGCAAATTTACAGAAAATATATTATTTTGGTGCTTAAATAGCACATTGATGTAACCTTTTTTTTTCTGAATGATTTTTCGTCTTTAAAGAAGAAAATAGTTAATGGTTAATAAAATATTTAGGGAAAATAAAGATCAAAATTGTGCATTAAGTATTAAGCCCTGAAAAAGAAGTCAAGTTTTCAATTTGTCTTTGTCTACAGGACTCATGATGACAGCCAATTATCTCCCTTTTTTCTTATATTTCTCTTGAAGTCAAATAGACCACTTGGGGATAAGTGATGGTTAAGTTCCTTTATTGTGAATCTGTGGTTTTTATACATTTAAAATGGAGAAGAGACTGAGTTTAAAAGATTGATTTTGAGTGTGTTCAATTACCTTAAATTAAAAAAAAAACAGTCATAATTTGATTTATTGGCCATTGAAAGGTCATGAATCATGCTGAAGAGAGCTATAGTATGATCATATAATTCTGAAGTCAGTGTGTGATTACAGGAATAGAATTAATTGAAAGTGAGGAAAGCTTTCCTTTGGGGGTTACTTGCATGAGAAAAAAATGTTTCAACAGGTATTAATATGTTGGTTGGGGCTACAATATAATTTCCATTACTGGTCAGAAATAAGAAAGTTTTATGTGTACGCATGTGGGTGTTTGCACATGTTTGCATGTGTGCGAGTGCATGTGTGTGTACACATTCATGGCAACCTTGAGTATTGCTCTTTGGGTGTTCATCTTTTTTGAGACAAGTTTTCTTATTGTTTTGACTGGATGGCTATTGAGTCTATGGGACAGGCAAGGACTTGGCAGCCTGAGCTGTCTTCCCAGGCCTAATCAGATGATTGATGAGAATTTGAAGGCCTAGAAACAATTTTATGAAAATTGGTTTAGTAAAAATACCACCCAAGTCAAGTGTCTTAAAGCACCATTTGTGCACCAAAAGTAGAATTTCAGCTACTTACAGAAGAGTCACATGTGAATGACTCCACCACAGAGCAGTCACAGGACACCGCTCCTGGAAGTCTTCACCACACACAGCAAAAGTTTCTATAACTAACCAGGCACATATTCCTTATGCTTGCTTTTCATGGGAAAGGGTAGAAGTGTATCATGGCTTAAAATCTCCATGAAGACGTTATTCATAAAACACAGGTGCATTTTGGAATTTTCCCTAAGTCATGCTAAATGGCAAAGACAAAATAAAGCAAAATCTATTAAAAAAGAATTCAAACGTATGTGTCTAACTTTGTGAAAGTCCCATAAAATATGTCACAAATGTTAAGCTGGTGTCATCACATTCAATGAGACACAACCTACTTTTGCAGGACAAAAATCAAAACAACTGGAATGCTACCTTTCCGTAGAATAGAGATGAGATATATACACCTAGAGAGATGATGCTGTGAGTAGTCCATACAAGTGAATAGTCAGAGCCAATACCAATAAAAAATACTTACAGACATCGAATACATGTAATTATGTATATGTATATATTATTGCATATATATGTTATATTATATGTATTGTATGTGCATTTATACTGATTGTCATGTTTTGATACAGGTGTCCCCCACAAACAATTGAATGTGTTCTGATAGATCGATCCTCAGCTGATGGCAGTTTGGGTTTTACAACC
This sequence comes from Zapus hudsonius, assembly GCA_004024765.1. Lineage (NCBI taxonomy): Eukaryota > Metazoa > Chordata > Mammalia > Rodentia > Dipodidae > Zapus > Zapus hudsonius. Next base: position 116 of record PVHP010036207.1, on the reverse strand, counting down.
TCGATGAAGCTGTGTTGTTGGGGGTGGGCTTATGGGGGTTATAAGCCAGCTTCCCCTTGCCAGTGTTTGGCACACCTTCCTGCCGCTGTTTGCAGTGCTGTGGCAGAGGTGATGTC
>PVHP010036206.1:0-17208 GCA_004024765.1 Zapus hudsonius | reverse complement strand
GTGAAGAGTAAGCAAATGAATACATGTAATCACTCAGCCTAACTTGTCTTTATCAGTTCTTCCAATTGGCTCTTGCTTATCTCAGCCCAATGTTACAAGCTAATATAGCTCAATTCCCCAGTACCCACACAAAGCCAAATGTACAAGGTGGTGCATGCATCTGGAGTTCATTTGCAGAGAGAGAGAGAGAGAGAGAGAGAGAGAGAGAGAGAGAGAGAGAGAGAGAGAGAGAGAGAGAGAGAGAGAGAAAAGCTGACTATAATACCCCTAAGCCTGCCCCCAGCAAGACAACTCCTCCAGAAAGACTCCACCTCCCAAATTGCTACCAGCTGGCCAGTTGGGGACCAAGCATACAAAGCACATGAGTTTATGGGGGACAGCTGATTAAAACCATGACAGTTGCTAAACTCAGTCTTTTTCACCTATCCGAATACCAACATCTCCTTAAATTTGGCCTGGGGCTTCCATGTTCAAGTTACTTTTTAAAAGTTCTTCCACTTTTAAATATTCATAGGAGTGGCTGATCCCCAAGCAATGAAATAAAGGTAGAAGTTTGATACTAATCCCTTCCATTTAATTTCCCTATTCCAAAGACTCCAGAAACAGGTCTGAAAATTATAAGAAGCACAAATTTAAAAAGTGTTAGTTTGATATGTCTGAAATTAATGCTTTAATGTATTCACTACAGAATGTCTTCACACATCGCTGTTTTCTGTAATTTATACCATATCCTGTCTACTCCAGTTAATGTGTGAAGCATGGCTAAATTATGCCTAAAGAGGAATATGAAAAGCCATCTACAAGATGGTAAGGGGAAGATGGTCTAACTAGGAGTAATGGGGAAAAATTGAAATAAATTGGAAGTCAAGTTTCAGACAGGCTCTCAAGTATTTAAGATGGCCCTGACTGGAATGAGCTTTTCCAAAGGAGACTTCAGGACATTTAGAGTAAGTCTACTGGAAGTGGATTAGACAAAGTTCTAGAAAACATTTCTATAGGGAATGCATCATTGTACACATGATCTAAAATTAGGACCCGTTAATCCAATAGTCTTTGGTGTGTCTCATATCTTTAGTTGTCACTCTTGGGTTAATCATGTCAAAGAAGGTTTGGGATAAAGATCAAATGAGCAATTCAATAGAAAAGAAAGACACATTTTGCCAGTATGATTTCATTTTGTTCTTTTACCCAATGAGTCTAACGTACTGACAGGACTCTTGTCCATTTTCTTATGGATAATTTAATGCTGGCAAAGGGTGCCAAACTCTTAACTCAGGAGGCTGACATCTACTGTATTCTTTTCTTGTTTTTTTTTTATTGCCCATAATAAGTTACAATATTTAGTGGGCAAACAATGAGTTGTTATCCCCAATTCCCCGCTGCCCTCCCCTCCCCACTCCGCTGGATAATCTCCTCCATGGGTCGTCTGGATCAGTCCTTGTGACAGGGGACCGTGGATAGCCTAGTATTCAGCCAGGTTCTCCTGGCCATGCCTCTGGATAGTCTCCCCCACCACGGCTCTTACAATCTTTCCGCCCCCTCTTCCGCATAGTTCCCTGAGTCGTGGTGGATGAGTATTAAGGCTGCTTTAAGGTTGTCAGCTTAGGGGTCTTTGTGTCGAAAATCGTTGGTTTCTGTCTCACTGGCTTATCCTGTGTTGATGTGGCTGTGGCTGTGGGTCCCTTGTTCATCCCGACATTCTCTGTGGGGTTCCTACTGTTTTCTTTTCTAACTTTGCATATCAGCTTCATTCCAACAGTACTCTCTATGTGGTTCAATTTTATTTTATTTTTTGAGATTAGTAATGCAGTATTAATTAGTGATTTTAAATTTAGCAACTTGTAAATTGTATTCATTAGTTGACTAACGTCCCTACCTGTGTGAAAAACAGTTTGTTCCAGTTTCCAGGCATGCATCACCATGCTTGACCGTCATGCTCTTGTTTTTTTTGTGTGTTGTTTTGTGTGCATGAGTGTGTAAGAGCTAAACGATGCCTGCCTGCATTGAGTGTACAGTTTGGAAAGCTATTAAGTTGAAAAAGAGGTTGGGATATAGCTCAGTGGTAGAGTGCTTGCCTAGCATGTGTGAGGCCCTATTCCCAGCAAGAGGAGAAAGCTGCTATCGTTGGTATAGGGAAGCAGAATGGGGATGAGGTTCAGACAGATCAGTGGTTACGAACACACAGAGGAGACAGGTGGAGGAGGATGCCAAGGACAGGGTGGGTAAGTACAGGTTTATTTCCCTCTCTAAGGCTTAATAGATTTCGTTTGACTCTACAGTCATATGTCAGTAGAAGAGCCTTTCTTTAAAAAGGAGAATTAAAGATGTGAAATAAGTTTTAGAATCCTTCAGATGACTTTGCCTGAGCTTTTACTGGGAGGCAGTAGAAACTTAATCCTGCTCCATTGTTGTTCACATTCTGAGCAGCTCTCCCGTTCTCTATTCTCGGGGAGGGGGGGCTCTGCTTCCATCCAGACAGCATCTAATCATGGACTCATACTTCCAGGGTATCTCCATACATCACCAAGGCGAAATGTACACAAGGTTGTAGGCGAAATGGAGCAAGACTTACATGAGAAAAACTGAGCGCAATAGATGTCAGCCTCCTTGGGAAAACTGTAGGGCGTTTAAGATATGCCCAACTGGAGTAAGACTCTCAGAGAAAGAGATATTTAGAATAAGTCTACATGAAATGGATTAGACGAAGTTCTAGAAAATATTCTTGTAGGTGCAGGAAGCAGTCAGCACCCACCTATACCGAGCTGCTGTATAAGCACCCGGAGTGACCTCATGCATCCTTGCTGCAGGGACCAGGGCCTCTGCAGCATGCTTTAAAAAAGCCGAAGCTGGACTCACAATACTTAGACACTACCTGCATCTTATATAGTAATTTGATTTTTGCAACAGGGAAATAAAACAAATAGGAAATGTCATAAAATTTAGGTGATTTTTCTGGTTTCATAATTTATTTCTAATCAATTGTGTATGTTTATATACCTCTTAAGAGTTTTACTTGTTTAATTTCTATATGTATAGTTACAGAGCAAACAAAGTATGAATCTATTTCATAGCGATATACAGAATAACAATGGCCATATGAAGTTGTACTACCAGGATTGAGTCTAAATTTCTTTTATGAGAATAATTGAGAATGAAGATTAAAAAGTGAGAGCCAGATTAGATGATAGCACTTCTAATATTTACTTCTTTATTTGTTTTATTTATTTACAAGGAGAGGGAAAGAGAGAGAGAGAGAGAGAGAGAGAGAGAGAGAGAGAGAGAGAGAGAGAGAGAGAATGGGCACGCCAGGGCCTCTAGCCACTACAAATGAACTCCAGATGTATTCACCACTCTGTGCATCTGGCTTTACGTGGGTACTGGAGGATCAAACCCAGGTTGCTGGGCTTTGCAGGCAAGTGTCTTAACCACTGAGCCATCTCTCCAGCCATCATGTTAACTTTTCTACTCAATCCACATTAGTGTTTTTCAACAAAAGAGCATTTTTCAGCACTTCTGTGATTTCTTCTCCCCCTCCCTTCTTTATAATTTTCTGCTTAGTGGAGTTACACTTTATTGTAGTATCTTTGGTCTATGTATTTTTTTTTAAATTTGGCAATGCAGGTTTCTTCAAATAGTCTTTGAAATTGTGCTCATCTGTATAAATTATGCTGACACATAAATTTTCACATGGCCATGACCTCATGCATTCTTGTAAGGACAAGCTGACTTGATCTCCGTCTGTAGTGCATCAATGAAGCATTTTTGGCTGCTTAAGCATATCCATGCTCCAGACTGCTTTTCGGTCTGACCCTGATGTTTTTCAAAGACATTTTTTAAAGTATTCTGAGGTTTGGGGAATTTTTTTGACAATTCTAGAAGCAGTATATACCTAAGAATTCCCTTTTTGGCAAAGCAGGGGATGTATGATGTGTGGTGTTCGTGTGTGGGGGCCACAACACATGTGTGGGGGTCAGAGGTCAACTCGTGTGTTGGTCCTCACCTTCTACCTTGTTTGAAGCTGTTCAGATGCATTTTCCAGGGTAACTGGCCCGAAAGCTTCCAGAAACTTCTCCTGTCTCTGCCTGCCTTCTGTCATAGGCACACTGGGCTTACAGAGGATATAGGTGCCCATCATAGCATCTCTCTGGCTTTTACTTGGGTTCTAGAAGTTGCTCAGTGAGTACTTTATCCACTGAGCCATCTCCCTAAGCATTCTACTTAAATTTTTTTTTATTATGAGTTTTATAGTATGAACATATGGCATATTGATCATATCTGCATTGGGTTCTACTCTTATACATCCTCTCCCTTGCCCCCATTCCACCAGGGACCCTCCTCAGTGGGTTATTGATATTTACTGTGATGTCATGAATGCACCAGTCAATCTCTCTGTGTGTAGGCCTCAGGATACTCCTTCCCACCCTGCAGCTCTTACAGTCTTTCTGTGCCCTCTTCCACAATGTTTCCTGAGCCTTGGTGTGCATGTTATAAGTCCCCTTTGGTGTTTAGTTCTCTGTATCTTCTGAATTTCTGCTTTGATGAGTTTCGAGTTTCCTCAGTGTCTACCGCCATCTCCTGGGAGGAGGTCATCAGGCCAGCAGTGAGATCAGAACTCTAGTTTAAATGACCACTTCCTCCATTCTGTGTCTTCTGGGCCCTGACAAATGACTCTGCTCATGATAGGCAGTTGGCTTTCTTTCCTTGTTATACTGTTGGATGTTGGTTCTCCCTGGTATTTGCTGCCATCTGTAAAAAGAAATAAAATCAAATTCTCCAACCAAGAGTGCGAGCAGCATGGACCAAATTGAGTAGGAATAGTCCTTTCAAAGGCTTTTTGATGTCACACCCTCTCAGACGAAGACCAGGGAGCGCTTCTCTCTAGAGACTTTGATCTTCCAGTCATAGGCTTCTGACTTGCTTCTCAGTGCCAGGTATGAATTCCTTCCCATTGAGTGGGCCTCCAAGCCCATCAGAGAACAGTTGTTTCCCAGCCTGTGTGACGGCAAGTATCACACCTTGCCTGGCTGGTTGATGTCATAGATGGAAGGATCTTCTGCTTCTTCATGCTGCCGGTGACCATCATCTCCCAGTAGCTCACATGGAACTTTGCAGCACTATGAGAGCTGGCTTCCTTCTCAGTTCCAGAGTGATCTTTCCTTATCCTGTGCTCTCAGCTTGTAGTATCTTTTAGCTCTGGTGAATAACCAAGTGCTTTAGCAATAACCTGCATTCTTTTGACAACCTCATGGGACTTTCTGACCAACAGCTCTCTGTGGGGGATAACCCAGTCCTGGCACTGGAATTTACCACAGAGAGCCTATGGTTTTAGGGTAAAGCTTCCTCCAATCCCTACAGGGCACTTCTGCCCAGATAATTCTCCCTAGATATCCTTATTAAGAGTTATATCTTTTCATCTTTCAATTACCTAACCAAGAGGAGGGATTCTATGGTACAGATTCATTCTGTTATTAGATTTGGGGATTTCTCCCCTCCATCCTTCCTTATTCCCAAAAGCCCCCAAGACCCTTCCATCCCATGAATTCTTCCCTCCTTTTGGCTGTGAGGTATCTCCTCCTCACATCCATCCCTGTTTCCACTCTCTTCTGGTCTCATTTCCTTCCTTGCAGGCACTACTGATGCTTACTGCAACTTACATCCAGCGGGTCCCTCATCTGTAGAGACACATAAGATACATTTGTCTTTCTGAGCCTGTGTGACCTTGCTCAGTGTGATTTTTTTTCAAGTCCATCCACTTTCCTACAAATTTTATTATTTCATTTTCCCTTAAGACTGAGTAGAAATTCATTATATATATATATATATATATATATATATATATATATATATATATATATATATATATATATATATATATATATGTCCTATATCTTCATTATGTGTTCATCAGTTGATGAACATCTGGGCTGATTTTAATTCCTTATTATTGTGAATAGAGCAGCAACAAACATGGCTGAACAAGTATCTCTGTAGCAAAGAGTAGAGTCTTTAGGGTATATGCCCAGGAGTTGTATAGCTGGATCAAATGGTAGATTTATTTTCAGCTTTTAGAGGAGTCTTCATGCTATTTCCATAGTGACTGTACAAGTTTGCACTCCCACCAGCAGTGGATGAGGGTTCCTCTTTCCCCACAGCCTCATCAGCATTTGTTGTCATTAAAAAAAAATAATTGCCAGGTGTGGCAGCACACACCTTTAGTCCCAACACTTGGGAGGCAGAGGTAGGAGAATTGCCCTAAGTTCGAGGTCAGCCTGAGACTACATAGTAAATTCTGGGTCACCCTGGGCTAGAGCGAGACCCTACCTCAAAAAACCAAAAAATTTTTTTTTAATTAATTAATTTAATTTGAAAGCAGAGAAAGATAGAAGAAATACAGACAGAGAGAATGGGCATGCCAGGGCCTCCAGCTGCTGCAAATGAACTCCAGATGCATGAGCCACTTTGTGCATCTGGCTTTACATGGTTACTGGGGAATCCAACTCTGGCCCTTAGATCTTGTAGGCAAGCATTTTAACCATAAGCCCTGTTGTCATTTTTTTTTGATGATAGTTATTCAGACTGGAATGAGATAAAAATCACAAAGTCATTTTAATTTGCATTTTCCTATGACTAAAGTTGTTAAACTTTTTTTTAGGTGTTTATTGGCCATTTGTATTTCTTCCTTTGAGAATACTATGTTTAGTTCCTCTATCTCTCTTTTTGAATAGGTTGGTTGATTTTTTTTGTTGTTTAGTTTTATGAGTTCTTTGTGAACAATCATAACAATCATAAATATTTTAGATATTTAAACCTCTGTTGAATGTATAGCTGGCAATTTTTTTCCATTCTTTAGGTTGTCCATTGACTCTGTTGATAGTTTGCTTATCTGCACAATAGCTTTTTAGCTTCATGGTATCCTACAGTGGTTGAGTTTGTCTGATTCCCTGGGCTACTGATGTCTTATTAGGAAATTCTTTCCGTATGTCTACATCTTGGAGTGTGTTGTGGTCAGCTTTCTAGTTGCTGTGCAGAAAGAACCCAAACAAAAGCAGCTTGAGGAAGAATGGGTTTATTAGGCTTATGGACTCAAGGGGAGACACCATCCTGGCAGGGAAAATGATGGCATGAGCAGAGGGGTGGACATCACCTCTGCCACAGCACTGGAAACAGTGGCAGGAAGGTGTGCCAAACACTGGCAAGGGGAAGCTGGCATACAACCTTGTAAGCCCGCCCCCAACAACACAGCTCCAGTGAGGTTGTAAAACCCAAACTGCCATCAGCTGAGGATCAATTACCCAGAACACATTCATTTGTTTGTGAGGGACACCTGGATCAAACCATGACAGAGTGTTTTCTCTATTTTTTTCTTTTAGTCGTTTTACAGTTTTAGGTCTTACATTGATCAAGGTTGTTGATCCAGAATTCAGGAACAAATCCATCTTGGCCTGTAATTTTTTTTTTGTTGTTGTTGGGAGGATTTTAATTATGTTTTAAATCATGTTTTATTATTCAGGTAATTTATCTCTTATGGGTTTAGTTTTGGTATGGGGATGAGTCAAATTCCTTCATTTTTTCAAGATTTTTCAATTTTGTAGAATGTGTTTTCAAATATGTTTAGTTTTATTGGTTTCTGTTGTGACATGTCATTTTCTATCTCTAAAATTGTTGATTAGAATCTTCTCTCTTTTTCTTTCAATTAATTTGGCCAGGGGTTTATCAATCTTGTTTGTTTTTCAAAGAACAATTTCTTTGTTTCTTTAATTTTAAAAGTGTTTTCATTTATGAGTTCTGGTTTCTGCTCAGATCTTGATTATTTCTTTCTGTCCAGTACTTTGGGCTTATGATTGTTCGTGTTTTTTCCAAAGCCGTCAGATGAATGAGTGTGTATTTGAGCTCTCTGTTTTTGTAATGTAGGCATTTAGCACTATGTACTTCTCTCTTAGGACTGCTTTCATTGTGTCCCATACGTTTTGGTATGTTGTGTTTTCATTATTATTCAATTCTAGAAATTTATTGATTGTTTTGATTACTTAATCAACCTATTCATTGTTTAATAGTGAATTGTTCAGTCACCAGGAATTGCTATATTTTCTGTTGTTTCTCTTGTTGATTTCTAGCTTTTTTGCATTATGATCTAATATAATACAGAGAGCCTTGACAATTTTCCTGAATTTTTGAGCACCTGCTTCATGTCCTAATATATGATCTTTTTACAGAAGACTCCATGAGCTGCTGAGAAGAATGTGTATTCTGTAGAGTTAGGGTGGAATGTTCTGTAGATGCCTGTTAAGGCCATTTGATCTGTAGTGTTGTTTAGCTCCATATTTCTGTGTTTGTAGATTGTCTATTGATAGTGAGGTAATAAAGTCTCTTAATGTTATTGAATTGGGATTTCTGATTTAATGCCAAGTAGATTTTGCTTTATCAAATTTGGTACACATGTGTTTGATACATATATATTTATAATTTTAATAGCCTCATGTTGAATTGTTCCCTTAATTAGTATAAAGTGGCCTTCTTTGTTTCTTTTGAATACTTTTGGCTTAAAATCTATTTACTCAGATATCAGTATAGGTATACTTGATTCTTTCTTTTGTCTGGTTGCTTGGAATATCTTTTTTCTATTTTTTTTTATCCTAAAGTGGTATATCTATCTTTAATGGTAAAGTGGGTTTCTTGTAGACAGCATACAGATGGATCCAATGATCTGATCCAGCCTGATAATCATGCCTTTTGATTGGGAGGTTGAGTCTCTTGATGTTCAGAGTTATAATTGAGAGGTATGAATTAATCTCTATCAAGTAGAAGACTTTGTAGAGTTTGGTGGTTTCTTAATCTTCCTATGATTTCACGTCTTTTAGTTTCCATAATTGCTTTTTCCCTATCTATAACTCCTTAAGTATGCTTGTTTATCTTTTCCATATGGAGTATTCCATGCAGCATTCTCTGTAGGGCTGGCTAATTGCTCATATATTTATAAAGCTAGCTTGATTCATGGATATTTTTTCCTTTCACCTTCTATTATGAGGGGTAATTTTGCTGGGTATAGTAGTTTGGGTTGGCGACCATTGTATTTTAATGTTTTAAGTGCTTCATTCTAAGCCCTTCTGGCTTTTCGAGTTTCCATTGGAAAATCAGATGTATTCTAATGGGTTTCTCTTTTTAAGTAATAAGCTGTTTTTCTCCTATAGCTTTTAATGCACTCTCTCTTTGTTTTCTGTGTTTAGTGTTTTTAACTATAATGTGACATGGGGAATTTCTTCTCTGGTCCTCTCTTTTTGGTATTCTGTCTACCTCCTTTACATGAATTTACCTCTTTTTTCTAAGATTAGGAAATTTTTCTTCAGTAATTTTATTGAAGATGTTCATGTAGTGGTTTGAATTAGGTGTCCCCCATAAACTCTTGTTCTGAATGCTCTGTCCCATGGCAATTTGGGGATTGGAACCTCCTGTAGGTGAGTTGTTTGGGGTGGGCTTATAGGTGTTATAGACAGCTTTCCCTTGCCAGTGTTTGGCATACTCTTCCGCTGCTGTTGTACACTTGATGTTGGCCAGGTGGTGATGTCCATCCTCTGCTCATGTCAAGTTTTCCTATGATATCATGAAGTTTCCTCTCGAGTCTGTTAGCCAGAATAAACCCTTTCCTCACAAGCTGTTTTGGTCAGGTGCTTTGTGCAGCAACATAAAGGTAACTGTAACATTCTCATTCCCCTTGGCTTATAGATCTTCTCCTTCTTGTATGCCCATGATCTGAATGTTTGGTCTTTGGGAGATATCCCACATTTCTCTCATATTGCCATTAAGTTTGGACTCCTGATCTATTTCCACAGTCTTGTCTTCAAGTTCTGATAGTCTGGCATTCACATGATTTATTCTGTTGGTAAGGCACATTTTAAATGTTACTTCTTTTTGTCTCCCATTATGTTTTTCCTTACCAGCTCCACCTCTATTGAATTCCATTTTCATTTCTTGTATCTTGGAATTAATTTTTGCATTTGATTATGTCCTCATTGAGTTTATTCCACTGACCATTCAATTCAATTTTTTTTTCGTTTGGTGATTCTCATCCATTTGATCTGTCCATTGTGATGGTTTGACTCAGGTGTCCCCCATAAACTTATGTATTCTGAATGCTAGATCTGAAGCTGATGGCAATTTGGGAATTGGAGCCTCCTGGAGGCAGTGTATTGCTGGGAACAGGATTATGGGCTTTATAGCCAGCTTCCCTTTGCCAGTGTTTGCCATTGTCCTGATGCTGTTGTCTACAGGATGTTGGCCAGGAGGTGATGTCCAGCTTTTGCTCATGCCATCATTTTCCTTGTCATCATCTAGCTTCCCCTTGAGTCTATAAGCCAAAATAAAACCTTTCCTCCACAAACTGCTTTTCGTTAGGTTCTTTCAAGAAGCTGACTACCACAGCCATCTATTCAGTTTAAAATTCTCTTCCATTTTATTCAACTACCTATTGGGTTCTTTATGCTGAATTTTTTTCCATTTCATTAAGCCAAAGTTCAAGTTCTTCTCACTCTTTTTGTTGGTTATCATCCATTTCATCTAGCCATTTGTTCATGGACTCACTAAGTTTGTTTAATATGCTTTTCACAGTTTCATTTTGGGATTCTATGTCTGGAGTTTCCACTGGTGGCTTCTACTATAGGAGTAGACATTCTTGGTGGGAATAACTTGCCTTGGTGTCCTGTGTTATTTGTTTTCCTTTGGGGTGTGCCCATCTCAAGATAGTGCCCTTGCAGTAGTAGCAATTCTTATCAAGCTTGTGTTGAGTGAACTAGTTGGCCTTGATCAAGGTGGGAATGAGATGACAGTATATCCATAGGTTTGAGCTGGGTGCACTTGAAACTGAGTAATCTCCTCCTTGTGTGTGCACTTCCAGGTAGGTCTGTGCTAGACCCTGGGAGGCCTGAAGTACTCAGCACCCAAGCTGTGGAATGTGATCAGCTAGGAAAACCCTACTTAGGAAGATGCAGGCAAGAAGGCTAGACCAAGGAGTGAGGGGTTGTATGTGCAGAAATATTAGGGAAAGTTCTCCTAGACCCTGTTTACCCAGCACTACTCACTGCCTGGGGTTTCAGAGTAAGAGCAGCTCTGGAGTTCCTATTGATGGCGGCAGTGGCAGAGGTTGGGGGATAGGAGGGTAGAGAGGGAGATCTACACACAGTGTGCCTGATGTCTAAATGGGGCAAATAAGGGGCTAGATACCCTCCTGAGGGTGGGAGGTAGGGAAGTTCACCTGGGTCCTGGTCACCCAGCACTACTCACTGCCCAAGGTTTTAGAGTGAGATCAGCATCCACGTCCTTAGTGGTGGCAGAGTGGAGGCTGGAGGGGGTATTTTATTTTTATTTTTAAAATAAAATATTTACTTCTTGTTTATATTTCTCTTACTTGGGCTACCAGATGTTGGAGGAAATTACATCAGAATACTCAGTGAAATTTGAGTTTCATGTATAAAATGGTTTCTCATAATGCCCCATGTAATATTTTGAATCTATCTTGCATAAAGAAATTATTTGCTTTATATGAGATTCAGATGTAATTGAATGTCCTGATTTTATTTGTCAGCCCTTTCATAAACAGGCACTTCTGCCTTTGCAGCTTCCTAACCCTTTAGTTCCTAGAACTTCCCCTAGGACTCAAAATGCAGAGGTTTGGTATGCCTGGTTCTCATTGCCAGGCCCCTGGAAGTTTTGAAGGCTATATTCTCCTTTCTAAGTCTAAAAATGTGGTTCTGGGATATTAGGTAAAAGGAGGTGCCAGCCTCTGGGATGACAGAGCTCCTCTTTTGACTATCCATATATTTACATCATTATCAAGCTATCTATACCTCAAGCAGACAAAGCCATGTGTATCAGTATATGTGTGTTCCACGAACTTTTCGTCTGGAGTCCATAACAAGGACACTTTATTCTTTTGTATAGATTCATAGGCAAAGTTACCTATCATTCTATTATAATTGAGCAAAAATATTATTCCATACATAAGATGTTGGTATGAAAATATATCTCTCTGTCTCTGACTTGGAAAGCAGTATTCTGCTGTTGCCTCTGCTGTGTTCCTGGGCCCAAGATCTTATAGGACCAGGTTAATGGGAAAAGGAATGAATTAAATAAATCCCAGTCCCGGCTGATTGATCAAGAAAAGGCAGCAAAATAGCCTCCCAGGAAAAAGAGAAGATTCCAAAGATAAGTGAAATAGGGTAGAGGGTAGAACATAGCAGCATGTTTGTAGGGGTCACACAAGTGGTGGTAGACAGGAATTATGGAGGAATAGGAAGAGAAGGGAATCTGGAGAAAGCGTTCCTATTGGACTCTGTTATACACAAAAAGAGAAGGAACAAAACTTTTCAAGAAGTTTTATTGTGGTTGTGAGACTTATTTCCATTTTAGCATTTGTTGAGACTTAGTATCAATAGTTATTGAAAGAACTTTTTTTGCATCACATTGATGTTTCCTCTGCATGTGAGCTATGCAGAGATTCTCCTACATACAACCTGGCTTTATATAATCGACATGAAATGAGCAGGAGGAAGGCAGGCAGCTTCATTTATTCCATCATTACAACATTCCCTGGGAAGAGCTGAAATAGTTATTCCCAATAGGAACATAAAAAAAATAAATGGACATTAGCTATTCAAAGTCTTTGTGACATTATGGGTTTTCTCTCTACCTCTCTTCTCTTTCTGTTCACATAGTTAAATACATGTGTGGCCATGAAATAGTTATATTTTTATCATGTAAAATATAACTTAAGACTTCAACTTAGTGTTGATTTTCTTTTTCCAAAGATGTTACCATGGATACTGGAATTTTTGTATCTATGCATCATTTTATTGCATTGTGTTTGAACATTGCATTATTTAAAAACATTGGAATCTCTTATTTTGAAATTGACTCCTGCGTACGTGTAAAATTATTTTGGTTGTACTAAGTCATAGAAAATCTTTGTCCTTGAAACATTGATTTAGGAATAGTCAAGGATAAATTGGGACATAGTTTGATGGATAAAGTAATGTAATCATAAGATACTATTTTGGATAAGAACAAGATGGGGAAATTAATTTTTGTAGCTCATAAGTGGAAAATAATTATAAAAGACATTCTAGGTTTAGGGCAATTGATTGATTTGAATCCAAGTATAGTCATCCCCCCAAAAAAACTATTTCAAAATTACTACTTGTGGGCTGGACTGATGGCTCAGCAGTTCACGTGCTTGCCTACAAAACCTAATGACCAGAGTTCAATTCCCCAGTACTCAGAGCCAGATGCACAAAGTGGCACATGCATCTGGAGTCTATTTGCAGCAGCTGGAGGTCCTGGCAAGCCCATTCTTTCTGTTTTTCATCTATCTCTCTCTGCTTGAAGATAAATAAAATATTTTTAGAGATTACTACTTGTTTAGAATCATATTTATTTATTTCCTTATTCTTCCACTCATTCAACATTAGCTCAACAAACATTTTCTTCAGGACCCATCAAATCCTAAACGATACTACTGAGGGAACCAATATAAAAGACCTACTTACTATCCTCAAAGGACTTCCAATTCCGCTAAAAATAGTTGTGAAAACACACAATTATAATGTGCATACATTAGTCTTTTAAAAAATATTTATTAGAGTGAGAGTGAGAGAGACGGGCATGCCATGGCCTCCTGCCACTGCAAACGAATTTCAGATGCAAGTACCACTTTGTGCATCTGGCTTTACATAGGTACTAGGGAATTTAATCCAGGCCATCAGGCTTTATGGGTAAAGTGCCTTTTGAGCAATCTCTCCTGCCCCAAATAGTGTATGAGTCTTAACCTGAAACCTTTGGAATTCAGAATTTTCACATCTTAGCAAGGTAATATGAAGATATTCTAGTTATTCTGGCTACAGAACAATTATCCCAAAATATAGCAGAGGCTTAAGACAGCAAAACATTCATTTTTCTCAAGAATTCATATTTTGGGCATTATCTTGGTGACATCAGCTTCTTTTTGTTCCATTGAGACAACAGGTGAGATACTTGAATGACATGGACAGGAATCACCTGAAAAGTTGGTCCGTGGCATGTCTGGTGATTGGTGGTGGCCAGTAGTTAAGACCACAGAAGGGAATATGAATCAAACCACCTCTATTTGGCTTTAAAATGTGGGCTTAGCTTCCTCATAGTATGATGTTTTATGACTTAGCTTTTGATGCCAAGCAGTGTCACTTCTGCTTTTTATTCATCAAAACCATCATTAAAACCATAGTTTCAAGGCAGAGAGACAACAGATGACCTGTTGGTGAGAATTGACAATTCTAAAAGAAGGGCTGGGGAGATGGCTCAGTGGTTAAAGGCACTTGCTTGCAAAGCCTGCTGACCCACATAAAGCCAGATGTATAAAGTAGCACATGTGTCCAGAGGTTGTTTGCAGTGGCAAGAGGCTCTCTCTCTCGCTCTTTCTCTCTCTCTCAAGTAAATAAATAAAAATGTAAAAATAAGAAAATTCTGGAAGAATATATGGGGTGAAGACTATTACTTTAGATAATTTTGAAAATAGGGCTCTATGTATATTTGCTCATCAGATAAGCTGTAATGGGAGTCCATCAATATTTCTGTAATAAAACTAATGAGCCGGGCATGATGGTGCATGCCTTTAATCCCAGCACTCAGGAGGCAGAGGGTAGATGGTGGCTCATCAGCCTGTGTCCTAGACTCCTCCTTCCCTCCCTAGCTCCATGGGACTGGCCCCAAGATGGTGGGTTAGCAGCCCCCTTTACCAGCTCTAACTGTAGTGTCCAGCTGACTCTGATCCTCAGTATTTTCTCTGGAGATGTCCCACAGTTCCCTAAAACATCCCAGCCCTTGTTCCCTGCTACCTACAAAGTCCACCCAGGCTCTGGTGTGGGCCACGAGTGGAGAGAATGGGGTCATGTATGGTGCCCATGCTCCATTGCTAGCCCTGTGCCATGTGGATGGCCAGGTGCCCTTCCTGCCATCCTCACTGAGCTGACCAAGCTACTTTTGTGTGCCATCTCCCTCCTGGTGGGCTGGCAAGCTTGGCCCCAGGGGTCCCTGTCCTGGCACCAGGCAGTACCTTTCGCATTATCACCCTGCCCTACGGTGCCAAGGACACCACCCTGGTGTTCCTTCTACAGTGATCCCTTGACCCCAGCACCTCCAGCGTCACCTCTCTGCATGCCAAGGGCTGGTGCTGCTGCTGCTGCTGCTGGCTGCAGGGGCCTGCTGTGCAGCAGGTGGGCTTCAGGACCCCATGATGACCCTTCCTGGCCCCTTTCAGCAGCAGAAGTTGTACCAGGAATGGGGTTCCTAGAATTCTCCCATCATCCACCGGGGCTGCTCTTCTGACACTTTTTGGAGTTTGATATGAAGTTCTTGACCTGACCTGATTTGGAGTCTGATGTGGCATACAGAAAGATGTGCAATCAATAGAGAAAATCACAATAAAGCCAAAAGTAGTTGTTTTAAACAAATAATAAAAAGGACAAAATTCTAGCTGTATTTAAGATCAAGAAGGAGAAAATTTACTAATATCAGAAATGAAAGAAGAGATATCACTATAGATCACACATACAACAAAAAATTAAGGATGTTATGAACTACTTTAGGTCAATATATCGAAACTTGGATAAACTGGTCAGGATTCTCAAAAAAAAAAAACCTTACCAAAATTAAGAAAATATTTTAAAAATCTGAACAACTCTATAGCAATCTGCTATTTAAAAAATCATCCCAGGGGGGCAGAGCAAGATGGTGGACAAGCAGCAACCTTGCCAGGACACTCCCCGTAAAGGTTTGAGAATCCAGCTGGTACCCAGACCCTGGACCCCAACCACCCCGACCCAAGGCATACCCCCTCCCCAGCTCCTGCACCAGCCTATACTGGGTTCCTCAGCTGCTCTCTGCTCTGCAGAAGCACGGAGAGCAGCCCCTCCCCCACCACTAGCTCCGCCATCACCCTTTGTCTCCTCCCAGCCACGTCCTGACCAAAGCCCTAGCGGTACAGCACACTTCCCTCCCCAGGCCCCTTCCCTAATGCGCAGCACCCAATCCTTGGATGCAGTCATCTCCCAGACCCACCCGCACACGCAGACAGACGTGCTCCTTGGGCAAGCAGACCTAGCTCGGTTCCTGGAAGCCCACGCAGACGACAGCTGCCTGGCGGGCCAGGCCTCAGGTGGGAACCAGGGATCTCGAGCCACAGCCAGGAAGACACAGGCAGGTTCAGGCAGGCTCAGATGGGTACCAGGGACCCGGAGCCACAGACAGGAAGGCACAGACTAGCTCAGGCAGGTACCAGGGACCCCAAGCCATAGCCAGCACCAAGGCACAGGGAAGGCACAGGCAGACTCAGGCAGGTATCAGGGACCCTGTGCCGCCCAGTGACTACCAGGCAGGCACAGGCTGGCCTCAGGCTGGTACCAGGAACCCCACGCCAGCCCGTAACCCCCAGGCAGGCACAGGTGGCCTCAGGCGAGTGGGTACCAGGAACCTCTCGCTGCTCCTTAGCTGCCAGGCAGGCCCAGCCAGTCTCAGGTGGTTCCCACAACCTGCGGCCTTGCCTGCTGGCTCCCTCCATATACATGCAGCCCTGCCTGTACCCACACCAACTTGTGAGCACAGCACCACCCATGGCCTATCCTGTAGGCTCCCACCATAGGAGCACAGCCCAGCCTGCACCCTTGCCAGCAGGTTCTATTCTGAGGGCGCACCCCACCTTTAGCCCTACACACACACGTGTAGGCACAGCTTCTGTCTTCGGGTGCATTAGATTCTCACTAGCCAGAAATGTCTGGATTGAGGGTGCACTAAGCCCCAACCACTGGCCCCAGCACACTAGTCAGGCCAGCTGCATATCTGAGGGCACACACAGTCTCAGAAAAACCAAGTGAGTGCCCAACCTTGCCTATGAAAGCAAGAACACACCCTGCCCACACCGCTCAGGAGAACTCAATGCAAGGACGCCCCCAACCCCTCCAAGTGGATCTGCAATGGGCAGAGCACAACGCAAGAAGAACCTATCAGCTGAGTGCTAATACCACCAAGTCCCAATTGGGAAGTCAACAGTGAAACTATGAAAGAGGGAGTAGAGATATAAGCACACGATGAGATGATGCTAAGTCCAGATAAAAGTGACCTGGACCTAATGAAGAGGCTAAAGATGGAAATAGAAGCAAGTATAGAAAATCACCAAGCAATGGTACAGAA
>PVHP010036205.1:0-18046 GCA_004024765.1 Zapus hudsonius | reverse complement strand
GACATTATTTGAAATGGAACTATATTAAAACTGATGGAAATACATGCAGGATCAATATATTGACACGAAGTCATTTGAACAAAGACTGCATGTTAGCAAAGTATCCAATGAAAATGAAAATGACAATATTTTCAACATTTCCCAGATAAATTAAAATTGTAATTTAACCATGATTTTATAGCCTAAAACAGCAGGGCAAGAAATGAAGGAATAGGAGGATGAAGAGGAAAAATAACATATTTGCCTTACTAATCACTTCAAAGAGCCTCTTCACAATCAACTCTCAGCAATAATGCTGATTACGTATTTACCACTTGCTAGGTTTGACCTATCTTCTATGTTAGATGTATTTGCTATGTAAGAAAATACCATGCATCAGGTAGTTGATACACAATCTGGTTTTCATGTCCTCAAGAATGAGAATTTCAGAATCGAAACATTGCTAGACATGGTCTACTAACTTGAATGTTCAGGTTTATGATGATCATACAGACCTTTCTATATACATGAATATGGCAGAGATGAAACACACTCTTTAATGATTTTTCATAAAGGCAGAATTTACCTTCCCATTGCAGAGACAAAACCCCCAAACAGATACTGCTTATGGAAGAAAAGGCTTTAATTTGACTTAGAGTTTTGAGGTGAGATTTCATCATGCTGGAGACAGCATTGCAAGTACAGTGAGGTGTCACTCAGCCTGGAAGAAGTAGCAAGAGTAAGCTGGCTAGCACAGACAGGTGTGGCTGAAGTATAAAATTACCAAGGCACATACCAGTGATATATCTCCTCCAAGAAAGCTCCAACTTCTAAAGGGTCTACCAATTGGGGATTGAGTATGATGCTTAATCATGAAGACTTGAGGATCTGTAGGACATTTCATATTTAAGCCAGTGCAACAGTGAAAAATAGCCTCTTAACAAATGTGTCACTCTCATAAACTTTAAAAAACTACTAGCTTCTAAAGATGTAATGTTCACTGAACCTCAGACACAGGGAATGTTTCAATATAGGAATTTATCAGAGAAGATGATTTGGTATATAAAACTCAATATATTTGAAATGTGAAGCTTGCTGGGCAACTCATCCGTGCTGAAAATAGTTGTCTTTCTTCAGATGGCCAAAGAGAAGAATCCAACATGTGCTGACAATGATTTTTGCCTTGGAAGAGATCAACCGTGACTCCAGGATTTTACCCAATATGTCATTGAATTTGTTTTATTATTCTTCGCTCTGTAGCAATTTTTCACTCCTCCCTCCTCCAGATAGTCTTCAAGATGTCTTTGCCAATTATCCAAACTATGACTGTGTGACCTCAGAATGTAGTATAGCACTTACAGGACCAACTTGGACATCATCTGCCAGACTGGGCCCTCTCCTGCAGCTCTACATAATTCCACAGGTAGGTGGGGTCAATACAGGGAGTAGAAACTTGTTCTCTTTTAGGGACATTATCAATTAACTAGGGAATGTTGGTTTATGCCTATGTTTATCATTATAGTTCACAGACTAAATGCATTTGGTGGGTATGATGGTTAAGTTTTCTTGTCAACTTGTCCTTTTTAGTAATCTTGGATGGGTCTCTGAGAATGTTTATAGGAAGGCAGCCTCTCAGTATGGGACAAGATGTAAGGAAGCTCAAAGAAGCCAGAAGTAAACATCCATTCCTGTGTGGGCACTGCAGGAAGGAAATTCCAGAGACTCAGAAAGCCATTAAATCTGGGATAGGGTTGCAAGACTTCTGCCCTAAAGCTATATAAAGGGGAAGGAGATTTCTCTCCCTAGCCCCCTGCCTGTTTACTGTTCTTTGTTTGTGGTGTTGGTGATGGGTTTCTCTCTCTGCTTGGACCTGTGAAAGGGGACCAGCTTCTTTTGCATTATGGAACTTCCCCTGGATAGTTAGTAGTTTCAATAAATCATTTTCTCCCATAAACTGTACCTGGTTTGAAGTTCATCCCAGCAGCTTCTGCCTGACTGTGACAGTGGGTTATTGGCAGTTCTATGTTAGCAAAAGAATGGAAGAACTGTGTAAGAGGAAATGAGTTTTCTAAAACACAGACTAGTCAGAAATATTCTGTAAGGTTTTTGATTGTAAGATAGGCACATAGTAATGGGTAAAACAATTTTTTCTTCCACTTCTAGGTGGTTCTGAACACAATTTAGAATTTATCTTTTCTGGGAGAATAACTTCACCTTGTGACACCAATGTTTCCTTGTTTATCATTTTAGATTTCCTATGGACCATTTCACCCTATCCTGAGTGACCAGGACAATTTTCCTTATCTGCATCAGGTAGCCCCAAAAGACACATTTCTGCCCCTTGCCATGGTCTCTTTGATGCTTCATTTCACCTGGACATGGGTGGGGCTTGTCATTATAGATGATGACCAAGGCATTCAATTTCTCTCTGACTTGAGAGCAGAGATGCAAAGAAATGGTGTCTGTTTATCCTTTGTGAACGTGATCCCAGCAAACATGGAGTTGTACATGACACAGGCTGAAATGTACTATAACCAAATTGTGACGTCATCAGCAAATGTTGTTGTCATTTATGGTGAGATGCTCTCTACTCTAGAGGTGAGCTTTAGAAGATGGGAATTTTTAGGCATAAGAAGAATCTGGGTCACCACCTCACAATGGGATCTTACCACAAGTAAAGAAGATTTCATCCCTGACTCATTTCAAGGGGCTTTCATGTTTTCACACCATCATGGTGAGATATCTAGGTTCAAAACTTTTTTCCAGACAAAGAGCTTTTCCAAATACCCAGAAGAATTTTTTGTGGTGAAATTGGGGTGGATGGATTTCAATTGTTCACTCTCTAAATCTTACTGTAAGACACCTAATAATTGTTCTTCCAACCCTTCACTGGCTTGGTTTCCCATACACAGTGTTGACCTGGTCATGAATGATGAGTGCTACAACATCTACAATGCTGTTTATGCTACAGCCCATACCCTCCATGAAATGATTCTTCAACAAATAGATTTACAGAGTATGGGAAAGCAGTTATACTTGTTCAACAAAACATGTATGCAGGTAAAGTGACTTTAAAATGCATTTTAAAGGTATTTAGTGTCATTAATATGATATTTTTCAAGTAGGCCAGACCTGCCCAAAATCTACTTGTATGGGAAGTTTTCCCTGAAGTACAAGGCTTTCGACTATTTGTTACTTCCGAGCAAATAAATTCAGATGGGCATATACATTATGAAGAAGACTGTAGAAAGCAAAGCCTTTTTGAATAAAGTTCAATCATATTATAGACATTAGACTTCAACTTTTTGATTATTTGAAAAATAAACAAAAAATGAATAAGAAAAGACATAAAATAGTAGCTGATGAGACCATGCTCCTATAGTGACAAAAACTGGGCTTTGTTTTAGAGTTTGTCTCTGGATGATTGACCCATTTTTCTCTTTTGATGAGCATTACTTTTGTCAGTATTTTAAAAGACAAAGTCATATAATAAAAACATACTGTTATATTTTAAGGAAATTTTGTGATGTTGTGTATATTTCTCCTTTAGTTACCTGCAATGAATGTGTATTATATAGGAAGAATTATGGAAATAAGAAGCAACCCTTGCCTCACATGTTCTGTCTCAGCATGTAGGCACAATTAATCATGAAGTGATGTGTCTCTTTTAGATAAATGGCTTTCTGAAGAATGTTCAGTTTACTAACCCTATTGGAGATGTGGTGAATGTGAATCAGAAAGGACTACTAAATGATGAATATGATATCCTCAATATTTGGAATTTTCCCCAAAATCTTGGCCTAAACATAAAAGTAGGACAGTTTTCCCCACATTTTCCCCATGGGCAACATTTGCATATATCTGACAACACACTCGAGTGGGCCACAGGAAGTAGACAGGTGGGTTGGCCTGGCTGTAGTAACTTACACTAGACAGAAATATTCACACTCTCAAAATGGAATGTGTGTCTCCTCAACATCTATTTCTTCCTAATATTCATTGTAACATTTTCTAATATTTGACAGGTTAATTTTTCATCAGTTTATTTTAATATTTACATATAGAACATATCATACCATATAAAAACTGTATTTAATTTTATTTATGTGTTGGATTTGGTTAATTGATTTCCTTATATTGAACCATTCTTGCTTTCCTGGGATGAAGCCTACTTGATTGAAGTGCATAATGGTTTTGATGTGTTGCTGAATTTGGTTTTTGAGGATTTTATACAGAATATTTGCATCTAAGTTCATTAGATATATAGGCCTCTAGTTTTCCACTCATTTTGGGCCTCTGATTTTGGCAATAGGATGATGCAACTGTTGGTGAAATTGAAAACCTTTTATTAGTCAACAAATCTGTTAAAATTGTCTGATTTAAAAGGAGTGTCTTAAATTCCTGTCACTAACATATATATGAATTCTACAGATCCCTCCCTCTGTGTGCAGTGTGCATTGCAGTCCTGGGTTCAGCAAATCCCCTCAGGAAGGACAAGCATCCTGCTGCTTTTATTGTTCCCAGTGCCCGATAAATGAGATTTCCAATGAGACAGGTAATGCATGTTATGAAAACATTCCCCAGATTATCTTCTGTAACATGCAGGAGTTTGGGATCTGGAAAAAAAAACACCTTGCTTTCCTTAATCATTTAATTTATGTGATCAATAATGCCCCTGAAAATATATAAACACTATGACTTCTAAGTCTTTCTTTTCATTTTAACTGATGGTAGACTCATTGCAGGAAATATTTTCTCAGGAAGCTCTTTTGAGAACTTTAGATTATATATATCCAGTGTGGAAATTGAAACGTGGTATGAGTACACCTACTTTTAATGGTTTCAGCCTACCCAGAGTTCATGTCCATATGATTTCTTCCCATCCTTAGCATCATCATCCCCCACAGGTTCCTCACAAAGAGAGGATATCCAGACCTGCTTTACTGGCTGTGTGATTCACACCACTGAGCACCACAGTTATGACTAGGAGTGCTTTCTGATATCATCTAGTTCACATTAGGAGGACAAAATAACCTCTATGAAAATTTTAAATAGGTGCATAAAAGACTGTAACGAATGTTGACAGAAATGACAAATGAGATGATAGAAATTTGCATCTTTCAAATCTTTCATCTTTTTTATCTTTTCTGAGAAATTTTCAAACTGACCTTATTACCTTATTAAGCAAGTGACAGGTGGAAATAATTATTGTTGTAATTAGAAATACTGTAAACTGTGAAGTGTTCTCAATTTCAGAGCATGTTTTGTATTAAACATTTCACAGACAACCCTTAGAGACAATAAACCATGATAATAATCCCTTCGACCAGCATCCATTATTGTTCCTGATTTCTCCTCCACAGAATCACTATTCTTTCCAACTTTACTTTTTAAAAAAATTATCCAAATATATTTTTCTCACTTTATTATTCCTGTGAGGAATGTCTTTTACTAACCTTGTAGACATTGCTTTCCTTTGTTCTTCTCATCTGAAAAGGATGGTTTTATACTAAATACCTTTGGAAGAGGAAACACATTTCTCCCTGGAAGCAGAGTAGATTTGACTTTTCCAACATAACATGAACAGTGTTATTCTTGGTGGTAAAGGTTGATCAGGGTTGTGAACAGCCTGCTTATGTGATGTTAAAATTCTGAGCCTAAGCCGGGCGTGGTGGCACACGCCTTTAATCCCAGCACTCAGGAGGCAGAGGTAGGAGGATCTCCGTGAGTTCAAGGCACCCTGAGACTACACAGTGAATTCCAGGTCAGCCTGGGCTAGAGTGAGACCCTACCTCAAACAAACAAACAAACAAACATTCTGAGCCTGACTCAGATCTTCTCCACAGAGCATCTATGTAGGCTGCTATACACTGTCTTGGAGACTAGTGCTTGGGACAGTAGTGGGAACATCTGGTCTAAGTGAATAATAGCATCATTTTTCTGACACAGAAGTTCACATTGATGGAAATGTGAGAAGTGAGTTGTAAGATTGCAAGCAGGTAACAGTCCCAGATACTTCATAGTTCTTTAAAATTTATCTCAAGTATATTTAATTTACTTGATATTTATCTCTTTTTTGTCACTCTAATAAATGTGACAAACATAGGTGTATGTAAATTATGGTGCAGATCTCTGGATTGCCTCAAATTAAATTTCTAGGTTGTATTCTTTGGCTCCATATATATGTTCTAATGATTCCTGATGCTTTTTACAGCATTTTCCTCTTGAATTGTGTCTGCTACTATTATAGAAGCTTGTTTTAGTTCTCAAGAATGATATTTGAAGTGTGACTTCTTTTAATTCATATTTTGTTGTTTGCTGGTAAATTTAAGCTTATTTTTTAATAATAGAACCAATGCACCAGTAGTAGTATTGATGAAAGACAGTTGGTGTAGAGTGCTTTAGCTGTCCTGGGCCCTGCTCTACAGCTTTGCAGGTGCTAATCCACTGATTCCTGTGTCATCCACCGAGGGGAGGACAGTTGTTAGCTCCAGTCAAAGATGAGGAAACTGAGGTTAAATAATCCAGCAAAGAATACAGTAAGCATTCAAAGTCTGGCAGTGTGTCCCTAGCAAGTACACTGTCTTTTGTGGGTTATTTTGTCCCAATATTTATTTCAATAATTGGAAACATTCTATGAGCAAGTCTTGAGATGGTGACCCTGTTTCCCTCCTTCCTATCCCCAACACACTGGGGCCCTCCTAGTGGGCTTGCTGGACCAGTACATGGGATAGAGGATTATGGTTTGTACCATATGTAGACAGTTTTTTTCCTTATGTTTTTCCTTGTGTGTTGTTGCTGAGGGGTCAGTGGTTCTGGGTGTTCTCTCCCATCCTTGTCTCTTCCAATTTTTATGCCTCCTCCTCTGCTGAGATCACTGAGTCATGATGGATGAGTTATAGGTGTCATTTACTGTTGAAGTTTTAAAAGTCTCTGGATTTCTGCTTTGGATTGTGTTGGATATCCTTAGTGTCTGTCTCCCTTATCCTTTCATTGGTTACCTGTCTTGCTATGGAGGTAGGTCTCTTGCTGGTCTCGCCTTTTCCTCAAAGGTTTCATTTGGGATCTGTATGATAAGTTAGGGGTGGTTCATCTCCTGTGTGTGTGACAGGCCACATCTTAAGTCCTGTTGGTAGGATTGGGTTGTCCACAGTCCTCACTGCCTTCTGAAACACAGAAAAGAAATCTCCAATGCAGAGGGAGATCAGTGTAGGTTAAATTTGACAAACTTTGTTAATTTGGTGAGATTCTAATGAGAATAGCCTCTCTGTTTATCTTTGGTTAGTGGGTATTTCCACTTGGAGCCCAGGTTCTTGGTCTGCATATGTGTTTAACATGAATCCCAGTTCCAGTTAAAGTTAACCTGCCACTGAGTGGATCTCTTAGCCAAATTTGCAAGCCCTTGATTACCCACCTAGGTTTAGGGCCACCATTGCATGGATGAGCACTTCTTAGCTAACTGTTTTCTACCACAGAGTAGTGTATTCAGCATTTTTTGCCATCATTTACTATTCTATATCAGTGACCTCTGCTTTCTCTTTGGTCATTTTCCCCTAGCAGCTAATGCTACACTTTCCACCACTATACATCTTGGGGGCTGGATACTCTTTTGGATTAATCACGGTCTCTTGGTATTCTGTGATGACAGTCTGTGGTATCTTCAGCTATTGGGTCTTACCTTTGCCTGAGGTGGGTATTCAAGAGCTTTGACATAGCCTGTCTTATTTTGGGGACCTCATGTTTCTCTTTGATCAACAGTTCAGTGTGGGAAGTAACCCATGACAGGCACAGGGAGTTACAAACCACAGTAATCTGTCTTGGGGTTAAAATACCTCCTTCCAATTTAGGGCCTCTCTTCCCTGATCATGCCCACAGCTTCCTCCAGAGGTTACTACTTGAAATTAGGGATTTTATGGTATCATTGGCTTATATCAGTGTGTAAGTCCCCCCAATCCTCCTCTTCCCACCCCCAATTCCTTCCATCCCTGGGTGAAGCCTACATACCATGTTGAGGTGGATAACACTTTAGATATGTTGTTGGATTCGGATTTCAAGGATTTTGTTCAGAATGTTTTTATCCATGTTCATCTAGGATATAGGTCTATATTTTTTTCTTGTTGTATCTTTGTCTAGGCTGATTTTACCTTCATAGGAGTTTGGAAGCAATCCCTGTTCTATTATATGAAATAGCTTCAGAGAGAGTGGTTTCCATTCTATGATGAAGGTTTGGTAGAATTCCACTGAAAATCCATCCAGTCCTGTAATTTTCCTATTGGGGAGGCTTTGATTATATCTTCAATCTCAGTGGATATGATAGGATTACTTAGGATTATCTGCTTGGAGTTCAATTTTGGTAGGTAGTTGGTGTGTAGTAATTCATCCATTTCTTCCAGGTTCTACAATTTAGTGGAGTTGAGTTTTTGGGTGTAATATCTGATGATTCTTCCAATTTCTTTTGGATCCGTTGTGACCTATCCATTTTGATTTCTGATTTTGTTGATTTGGGTCTTGTCTTTTTTTCCATTTAATTATATTGGCTGATGGTTTATCAAAATTATTTAGTTTTTCCAAAGAACCAGCTGTTTGTTTCATCTGTTTTCTAAATTGTTAGTATAGCTTTTATTTCATTGATCTCATCCCTGATTTTAAAATTTCTTTTCGTCTTGAGCTCCTAGGGTTGGGTTGTTTATATTTTTCCAATGACTTAGAGGGGTGGTTAAGTTTTTGATTTGAGATCTCTTTGTCTTTGTTATGAATGCATTTAGAACTATGAATTTTCCCCTTTGGGTTGATGTCATTATATTCTATGAGATTTGGTATGTTATGCCTTTGTTATCATTTACTTCAAGAAATTTTGAATTTCCTTTTGATTTCTTGATTGCATTCATTGTTTAATAGCGTATTGTTCAGTGGCCAATAGTTGCTGTATAGTCTATTGTTTCACCCATTGTTTATTTTCAGATTTAAGACGTTGTGATCTGATATGATGCAGAGGGCTACATTAATCTTCTTGAATTAAATGGGACATGTTTTATATTCTAATATTTGGTCTATTTTGGAGAAGGTTCCATCTCCTCTTGAGAAGAATTTACATTCTGTGGGTTTGGGATGGGATGTTCTGTAGACAGCTGTTAGGTCTAGATGGTCTATATTGTTAAGATTAGTTATTTCCCTGCTGATCATCTGTTTGTATAATCTGCATAGACATGATAGTGGAGATGGTGTTAGAGTTTATTTCTGCTTTGTTTTTGAGTAAATTTTGCTTTATGAACTGTGGTGCACTTGTATTTGGTGCATATGTATTTGCAATAGTAATATCCTCCTGCTAGGTCATTCTCTTGATGAGTAAAAAGTGTTCTTCATTTTCCTTTTTAATTAATTTTAGCTTAAATTATACATTGTTGGATATTAATGTAGTCACACCTGCTTGCTTTTTTTAGTTCTTTTTGCTTAGGAGATAATTTTCCATCCTTTCACCCTGAGGAGAAGTCTCTCTTTAGAGGTACAGTGTATTTCTTGAAGGCAGCAGATGGGTCCATTTTTATGTGTGTCTTTTTATGGGTGAATTAAGTCTATTAATATTCAAAGTTATACTGTGAGGTTTGCTTTAACTGCTGCAATAGTTTAGGGTTTATGGGTTTGATGCCTCATGTGTTAACATGGGCCCATTAATTTTGGTTATTTTGCTTGTCCTTTATTGGGCTCTTGAGGTAGGCCATTAGTCTCTTCTGTGTGTAATATCTCCTGCACTATCCTATACAAGTTTGGCTTTGTGTTCTTTTAATTGTAGAGATGAGTGTATCATGGAACATTTTAATTTCTCCATCAATTATGAGGGATACCTTTGCTGGGTACAGTATTCTGGATTGGAAGACATAATTTTTTAGGTTTTATAGAGCATTATTCCAGGATGTTTTGACAGTCATGTTTTCCAATGAGAATTCTGAGATAAGTTTGATGGGGTTGCCTTTATACATGTTGAGTTGTTTCCCTTTTGCTAATTTTAGCATTCTTTGTTTCCTTTCTATATTTAGCATTTTAAATAAGATGTATCTTAGACAATTCCTTCTTTGGTCCTAACTTTTTGGCATTCTGTGGGCCTCATATCTGGAGCAGCCTTTCTTTTGTAAGATTAGGGAAAATTTCTTCAATGATTTTGTTGAATACATTCTTTTTGCCTTTGGCTCAGGTTTCTGCTCCCTCTGCAGTCCCCATGATTCTGATATTTGATATCTTTACAGTTTTACACACATCCCTCATATTTTAATGACATTTATTTAATTTATTGAAATTTTTGGATTCCCTATAAATTTTTCCTGTCTCATAGTTGAGGTTTGAGAATGTGTTCTCCAGGTTATTAACTCTGGTTGAGGAAATCAAGAAGATTTTAATAGCTGTTTGACTTTTGGTTTTTGTTATATTTTTTGCCCATAGTCTCCTTCACTCTGGTGGGCTTAAGTTTCTAATCAAGTTTTGTTTTTGCTAATGTTTCCCAGAATTTGTACTTGAACTTGGTTATATCCTAATTAAACTTAGTCAGCTGGTTATAGAACTCCTCCATTTTTAGGTTTACCCTCAATTTGCTTAATGTACTTTAAGTTGCTCTGATTTTCCTCAATTTAGTTGAGTCTGATGGTGAGGCTTATGTTATTGAATTTCATTTTATTTATGTCTTTTATTGACAGTTTCCAGCTCAGCCAATATGTTGGTCAGGGTATCATTGCTGTTATGATCTAAGGTTATTTTGGTCTTTTTTGGGGGTTGTACTTCTGTTGTTTCCTTGACATTTTCAGTGGCAACTTCCATTGTGGGAATAGGGGCCTTTGTGGGGGACATTAGCTTACTGTGTTGTCGTGTGTGTGTGTGTGTGTGTGTGTGTGTGTGTGTGTGTGTGTGTGTTGATGTCTTCCTATTTCTGCATAAAGATCCTATTTTATCATTGAGGGAGTCAATGTAGATCCCTTTGGGTATTCACTGAGTGTTCTGTTATGGGATCTGGTTGGATCCATACACTATTGCAACACTACAGGTAAATGAGCTTCAGGGGTCACAGGCATGCCAGGAATTTTAGACTGGTGGCCAGTGTGTAAGATGTTTTGAGGGTCAGAGAACTTCTCTGGCTGAAGTCACCACTTTATCTTCCCTATGTGGTTCATGCAGATATCAAGCAGTCCTACTTTTTCCTTTTCCCCCACCATATCCCAAATGGATGGATTTTAGCGGTCAGCCTGATGCTGTCCTGGAAGGTGTCAGCCAGAGAGCTTTTCCTCCCGGATTGGGTTCAGAAGAAGCCTTCCTGAGGGTGATGGATGACAGTTTTCCAGTGATGGGGGTCATGCAGAGAGGAAAGCCTAGGTCTTGCTGGTAGATGTGTGTCCTTCCTGCCTGCATGATGTGGCATGGAAGGCAGATACCTTATCTCAATAAAACAATGTAGAGGTCAATTGAAGAAGACAGCTAATGTTGATAACAGGCTTCTAAATTCATGTCCTCACACAGTCCCATGCACATGCACACACAGTGACATGTAGCAGACAACTAAAAAAGAATAATGTTATCTTCATCAATGTGCAGATTCAGTATACAAATCATTCTCTTTTTCTAATTTGTTGATGGAACAAATGTAATTACAATGACATACTAACATATATCATGTTGTAATATCCATCTCATGTGTAGGCAGATTGGCTCCCTTCTCTCATCATGTCTCATCTCTATTTTTGAGATACTTGACAGCTGATCTTTCTCATCCTTTTTCTCAATAAAGTCTTGAATGAATTTGGAAAGACAAAATGTCAAGGATTCATAGTTTAGTAAAATATATTGACACTATCTCTATCCTCTCAACATAACCATGCAACAACTGACACTGACATGATGGTGTAGGTGGTAATTATGTCCTGGAATTCGTGCTCATTCATGAATTCCTGTCGGTTATCAACAAGAGCATACAAGAAAGATTTTTATGTCACTACTGTAAGTATACAGCCACAGAGCCCTCCCACAAGACAAAAAGTAACTTTCATACTACCCCTGTACTTCAGAGTCTATATTATATAAATGCATGTGTTAATTTTAGACTTGTATAAATAATTGAGTTGAATCTTTTATATGATACCACTCTGAAGGTCTTCACACACAGAATAATTTTATTTCCTTAGCATAATTAATGTGTCATATATAAATAAACATACACAAACACACAGATATCTGTATGTTTATCTATTTATCTGAATCTGTGATAAATAAAAAGTAAAGTCCTAGATGTCCTAAACCACAAAAATGAAAAGCATATTTATTTTTGGATCACATTGTCAGGGCTAACTAACTTAAATTTCTGTCAATACCTGTAATGTAAGCACAGCATTCTAACATAGTGCATATATTTAAAAAGGCATACATATATTTGTGACTAGTAAAAAAAGATGCTTCGCTGATGAGTCTTTTTTCACTGCCTCAGACATGGATCACTGTATGAAGTGTCTAGATAATCAGTATGCCAATGAAGACCAAACCCACTGCCTGCAGAAATCTTTGACATTCCTGGCTTATGAAGACCCCTTGGGGATGGCTCTGGCCTGCCTGGCTCTGTGCTTCTCTGCACTCACAGCTCTTGTTCTTGGGGTGTTTTGGAAGCACCAAGAAACTCCTATAGTGAAGGCCAATAACCGCACCCTCAGCTACATCCTGCTCATCTCCCTCAATTTCTGTTTCCTCTGCTCTTTGCTCTTCATTGGTCATCCCAACACTGCCACCTGCTTCCTGCAGCAGATCACATTTGGAGTTCTCTTCACAGTGGCTGTGTCCACTGTCCTGGCCAAAACAGTCACTGTGGTCCTGGCCTTCAAGGTTACTGCTCCAGGAAGAAGGATGAGGGGGCTGCTGGTATCAGGGACACCTAACTTCATCATTCCCATCTTCACCCTCATCCAACTCATTCTCTGTGCAGTGTGGCTGGGAACCTCTCCTCCCTTTGTTGACACAGATGCACACTCTGAACATGGACACATCATCATCTTCTGCAACAAGGGCTCAGTCACTGCCTTCTACTGTGCCCTGGGCTACCTGGGATCTCTGGCCCTAGTGAGTTTCACTGTGGCTTTTTTGGCCAGGAAGCTGCCTGACACATTCAATGAGGCCAAGTTCCTGACCTTCAGCATGCTGGTGTTCCTCAGTGTGTGGGTCACCTTCCTCCCTGTCTACCACAGCAGCAGAGGGAAATTCCTGGTGGCTGTGGAAGTCTTTTCAATATTGGCCTCCAGTGCTGGGCTGTTAGGCTGCATTTTTGTCCCCAAGTGCTACATTATTTTACTAAGACCAAATAGGAATTCTCTTGAAATGTTCAGGAACAAATTTAATTCTTGAACCAATAGAATATTTTTTAAATTTAAACCAATGTTACTAGGTAGTTTGAGGACTTTGTGTTACTATTTTTTCATACAAATATTTCTTTATAACATGATTTTTCTCCTATATATGATAATTTTCTTTTTTCTTGACAAAGTTGTGTATCACTTAGATGGTTTAACATGAATTATTTAGCAAAGTGAAACGTCCTATTAAGCTGACAAGGTTTGACACAAATGTCTAAAGAAGAACATTAAACTTTGTATCATGATATTGCCACTGGCCTGTGGCTGTGCTCAGTTTTACAGTGTACCCTGAGGATGTTGGAGTTAATATGATCTATTGAAGAAACAGGATATAAGAAGATATGAGGGCTTAGATTTGCAGAACACATTATGCCCTGACATTTTCTATGAATAGAAAGTTATATTCTTGAAAATTTGGAATAAAATAAAGATAGGAATTTAATGTTCAGATGATCTCATTGTTTACCTTTGTTCTTTAGTAGGTTGAGCATCTTCACTAACTTGTGCAGGTGTAAATCTCTCATTAAGGAAATCCTTGCACCTTAACTTTTATTTACATGGGAATTACTAAAGAATTTGTGTGCATCACTCTCATTTTGTCAATGTTTCACAGCAGCATTTTCCATTGTTCAATGTCACTTGTCTCCCAAGAGTTCATAGATGAATGCTACCATCTCAGTATGAGTGCTGATGTGTTTCAAGTAAGAGCTGTATCTTCATGGAATCTGTACTTCCATGATTCTGGATTCCCATCTCAACATGCATTCTGCTATCAAATGCATTCTTACTGTGGCAATAACTTCTGAATGAATTATAGGATACATGGCATCATGCCACAGCCTGGGAAATACTACATGGGTGTTTTGACTCCTATGCATGCAGTAGCTATTGACACACACAATGGATTTCTGATGTGAGCGGGTAGATTTAGATATGAAAATAAACAGGGAATTCAGAAAAGGGAGTCTTGCAACAAGTGATAAATTGTTTCAATCTCTTACCACTTTGTTAGATGATGGGAAAATATACTCCACCTCTGTAGAATGTAGTGAAGGTATATTTTGTGGAAATCACCGCATACCACAAGGCAGACTGAGAAGTTTTATTTATTTATTTTACATTTTTTATTGTCTATAATGAGTTACATTGTTTAGTGGGCCAACAATGAGTTGTGATCTCCAATTCCTCATTGCCCCCCTCCCCATCCAGTCAGCTGGATATCCTCCTCCGTGGGCCGTCTGGATCAGTCTTTGTGGTAGGGGACCATGGATAGCCTAGTATTCAGCCGGGTTCTCCTGACCCAAGTGTGTTGTGAGAAGTTTTATAAGAGATGCTGGAGAGTAATTTTTGCCAACTGAGTGAACGAGGCTGACATCCTTCCAGAAAGTCAACCAGGTGAGCAAGGACACAATTTGCCATAGTAAGACTGGCTCAGTGCAGGAGGTCCCCATATCTACTATGAGAACCAAGCTAGAGTCCTTAGGACAAGAAACCAAGAGGCTCCAAAGATAACCTCCAATGGTCTTTAATTAATAAGAGCATACAGACACATCAGTAAGTCTCCCTAAAATTGTGCTTAACTCATGTCATTGAAGCTGCTCTTACCTTTGGTTGGAGAATGTCTTCTATCTTACAGATTGTGGAGAATACTGGGGAGAATGAAAATACATCAATGCACCAAAATACAGAGCTGACTAACTAGCCTGAGATGGGTCACCACCACTTCTTCCCAGAAGTCATTGCTGAGGAAAGAGTGACATGAGTGCTATTGTCATGGCTGTCCTGAAAGCTAGTTCCAGGGAAATCATGAAACTCACTTAGATGATTTGAACTGAATCAAAACAGAGATTCAGAGCTACTGATAACACTGCACTAAGTCATATCTCTATCTTATACATCAAGCCTCAGGGAACATCACAGAAGAGCAGGTTGAAAGATTATAAGAGACTCAGGATGGATAGGAATAATCTGATGTACTGTGCCCCCCAAGGAACTGACTGATAAAGCTTGTTCCCCACAATAAATAATAAAAAAAACTTCACACAGAAAGCCCTCAGAAGAATTGGGGCAGTGAAGAAGTAATATAAGGATACAACCATTTGATTAATAGATCAATAAATAAAAAGAATCACATCTCATCATCAATGACTGACATTACCTAAGGGTGAAAGGATGGAAAAGATTTTCAAAATGTTGTTACCAGAATACTAGCATGTGTTGCTATTCTAGGATCTCACAAGACAAACATCAAACCAAAATGTATCAGAAGAGAGAGAGTCACTGCACAGTGGGAATGATGTTTCAGTGTCTGGGTATGCTTCCTGTGTATCCCAGAGGGACAGAGTGGGGGGAGCTGAGTCTGTGACTGTAAACATTCAATACCTGAATACCATGTATCCAAAGAACTGAAGGAGGCTAGAGAACAGAAAATACTGGGACCCATACAATCTAGAACCAGTAAAATCTGACACATCTCAAAAAGAAAACCAGGTATAAGAAAGACAATGTTGGAGAGCAAAAGATCAACTCTAGCCCTTTGTGGCAGCAACCACCACTGCAAGGACACATGCATTCAAACACCCCCCCACATCCCTCACAACCCTACACATTACAATCCCCAAACCCCATCAAATGCAACAAAAATAAGATCAGAAGAACGTTACTTCATGCAGATTAAGTGAATGACCCATAGTACAGGTACACCTAATTTTATAAAACAAATGTTACAAGACATAAACTCAGAAATAAATCCCAACAGAGAAATACTGCATGACTTCAACATCCACTTTACCAACAGAGAAGTAATCTGGTGAAAAATAAAGAAAATTTGGAATAAAATGACAACAGAGATAAAATGTACACCACTACATGCAACAAACCTTAAACATTAGTCCAAATGAAGAAAACTGAAAACCAAATGAAGTGCATGCACTCTGATAAAGAACAAGAGAGGCTGTCTCCTCTGCCCATGCCTATTCAATGTAGTCCTTAAAGTTGTAGCTGGAGTAATAAGTCAACATGAAATAGATGAGACACATCTAGAAAATGATAAAAAGTAAAATAGTCCTATATTTAAATGTCAATTTCTATATACAGAAAACCATAAAGACTATTCAACATCACAGAAATGGGATAACCATTGTCACAAGTGTCCAGACACAAAATTATCATATAAATGTCAGGTGTTTTCCCATATAAAATACTGTGCTTGTAAGAAATCAGAGAAATAATACTATTCACAATTACCACACAGTACTTTGTAATAGACATAACTGAATGTGGAGGAACCTAACAATAATTTTACAACCATGCAGAAAGAAATAGAAGAAAACTCTAGGAGATAGATGGTCTCTCATGCCCAAGCATTGTATGAGTTAATGTAAAACTGACCATTCTAAATATGGGTGCTGGGAGACTGGACATTTACTTACAGAAGATTGAAAATCAAGACTTCTTTTCTAACCTGTACAAAACATCAACTGCAAAAAGGTCAACTACCTAACCAATTATTGGACAAATCCATTGAAGAGAAAAATTTCAAGGCAAGAAACATGATTGTCCAATATATGTATAAAAACCCAATCGAAATTCTCTTTTAGCAATGTTATCATTTTCACAATATTAATTCTATCAATCCAGGAGCACTGGAGGTCTTTCCATATTTTTGTGTCATCCTCAATTTTCTTCTGGAGCATTTTTATGTTATCATTATACAAGTCTTTTGCATCCTTGGTTAGTGTTATTTCAAGGAGCTTGATTTTTTTTGAGGCTATTGAAAATGGAATAGTCTCTCTGAAATATTTTTCTGTATTCATGTCATTTGAATAGAGGAAGGCTACTGATTTTTGTGTGTTAATATTGTATCCTGGGGACTGGAGAGATGGCTCAGCAGTTGGGGCACTTGCCTCCAGTGCCTAAGGCCCTGGGTTCTATTCCCCAGGACCCACATGGGCCAGACCCACAAGGTGGTGGCCCTCTCTCTCTCTCTCTCTCTCTCTCTCTGTATCTCTCTGCTTGAAAATGAATAAATAATAATAAATAAATGAATAAATAAAATATTTAAAAACAAAACAAAAAATAAATAAAATATTTTAAAAAAATATTGTATCCTGCAACTTTGCTAAAGGAGTTTGTCAGCTTCATAATTTAATGGTACTATCCTTCTGGTCTGTTATGTTAAGGATTATGTTGTCTGAAAAACGGGATTTTTTCACTTTTTCCTTTCCAATTTGTATCACTTTTATGTATTTCTCAGTTTTATTATTGCTCCGGCTACAATTTCAAACACTATTTTGAAGAGCAGTGGTGAGAGTGGACATCACTGTTTTGTTCCAGATATTAGTGGGAACTCTTTAAGTATTTCCCCATTGGGTATGATTTGAGCTTTAAGAGTTTTGGAAATGGACTTTATTATGTTGAGGTATAAGTTTCCTATGCCAATTTTTCCAGTGTTTTGATCATGAAGTGATGTTGAATTTTGTTAAAGACCTTCTCTGCATTGATTAAAATAACCATGTAGCTCTTGTGTTTATTAATGTCATGGTTCACCTTAATCGATTTCCATATGTTGAACCAACACTTCATCCCTGGGGTGAAGCCTACCTGGTCAAGGTGGAAAATAATTTTGATGTTTTATTGGATTTGGTTTGTGAGGATTGTGTTCAAAATTTTTGTATCTAAGGTCATCAGAAATA
>PVHP010036204.1:0-18325 GCA_004024765.1 Zapus hudsonius | reverse complement strand
TGTTCATTCATTATGACCTCACGCCCGCCCACCCCCAGACCCACCTTTCCAGACTCTGGGGGGTTTTTGCTAAGCGAAGCCATGAGAGCTCCTCCTGTCCCCCAGGCGGATGCGGTGGGAGTGGGTCCCCAGAGAACCCTTTCCCGAATCTCTGGAACGTTCTCTGTCGCCCGCATGGTCAGAATCTAAAAATTCCCGCCCTTCCTCCCGCTTCAGGAAATCTCCAGGAAGCACCAGCCAGTCGCCGTCAAAGCCGAGGAGCCCCCCAGGAGCCTCCCTGAGAAGAAAAAGCTCCGACCCAGGCCTGAACCCCTCTTCATCCCGCCGCCCCCCGCCTGCGCTCCGAACCCTGCCTCCTCCTCGGGGGCCACCTTGTACCAGAGCCAGCTGCGCTCCCCGCGCGTCCTGGGGGACCACCTGCTCCTGGACCCCGCCCATGAGCTGCCCCCCTACACGCCTCCCCCCATGCTGAGCCCCGTGCGCCAGGGCTCCGGGCTCTTCAGCAATGTCCTCGTCTCGGGCCAGGGCCCCGGCTCCCATCCGCAGCTGCCGCTCACGCCCCTCACGCCCACGCCACGCGTGTTGCTGTGCCGCTCCAGTGAGTTGACCTGCGAGCCTCAGGGTGGACCCGGGAGTCACGCGGGTCGATTCTGGGCGTTGCGATGGATGGGTGGGTGGGTGGGTGGGTCTATGGATGGATGGGTCTATGGATGGGTGGGTGGGTGGGTGGGTAGATGGAAGGATGGGTCTATGGATGGGTCTATGGATGGGTCTATGGGTGGGTGGGTGGGTGGGTGGGTGGATGGATGGATGGATGGGTCTATGGATGGATGGGTGGATGGGTGGGTGGATGTGAAGTCTCTTCAGCTATTTATCCCTCTGAGTTTTGTGAGTAAATAAATATGTGAAAGGTGTAGCTTCATGTGATGAAGCACACCTTTAGTCTCAGCCCTGGGGAGGCAGAGGTAGGAGGATCACCTTGATTTATATGCTGGGTGTAGTGGCGCACACCTTTAATCCCAGGACTCAGAAGGCAGAGGTAGGATTGTAGTGAGCTCAAAGCCACCCTGAGACTACATAATGAATTCCAGGTCAGCCTGGGCTAAAGCGAGAACCTACCTCAAAAAAACAAGTTATAAAAATACCCAAATATATATATATAAATATATATATATATATATATAAGAATGTAGCTTGATATATATATGAAATTCTTTTTTTAAAAAATATTTTATTTATTCATTTTCTAGCAGAGAGATACAGAGAGAGATGAGAGAGAGAGAGAGAGCACCAGGGCCACCACCTTGTGGGTCTGGCTTATGTGGGTCCTTGGGAATTGAACCCTAAGGCACTGGAGGCAAGTGCCTTAACCGCTGAGCCATCTCTCCAGCCTATATATATATATATATATGAAATTCTTTTTTAAAAAATATTTTTTATTTATTTATTAGAGAGAGACAGAGAGAGAGAGGCAGGTAGAGAGAAAGAAAATGGGCACACCAGGGCCTACAGCCACTGCAAATGAACTCCAGACACATGTGCCCTCTTGTGCATCTGGCTTTATATGGGCACTGGGGAATCGAACTCTGGTCCAGGCAAACGCCATAACCGCTAAGCTTTTCTCTTCATATATATGAAATTCTTAACATCAGATGTAGTCCCCAGTCCAACTAAGGATAGACTGAAATGAAGGATAAGAAAACCAGGTCAAATGTGCACACACTAAGACCCCCGTGAACGTATGAGATGCTCAGAATAGATGCATTTAGCAGACGTACACATAGGGTTAGGTGATATAGGCAAGAGCAGAAGCACTAAGCATGCTTTGTAAAAATCAAGCATGAACCTTAATGGGACAATGCATGCTTATAGTTCCAATTTCTAGGAAACTGAGGCAAGAGGCAGTAAGTTCAAAACCAGCCTGGGAAAACTCCATTTCATGGATGGATGGGTGGGATGGTGGGTAGATAGATAATAGACAGATAGATAAATAGATTGATAGATTAATAGATAGATTGATAGATAGATCCTTATAGCCGGGATCTTTTTCTATAGCATAAATGGTTGCCTAGAAACCATACAGCCTGGCAGGTCAATATGGTATAGCCTTCCTCATCTTGTGTGGGAAATGGGTGGTCCCATTTAATATGGTGGCCCATGCCTGTGATTCCAGCACTGGGAATGCTAAGACTGGAGGATCAGGTGTTCAAAGCTAGCCTAGCCTCCATAGGAAAGAGAGAGAGAGAGACACTAGAGAAGGAGGGAGAAAGGTGACCCTTAGCTATTTAGCAGCACATTCCATCAGTTCCCTGGAAACTGACACGGGTTGGGTGGGAGGAGAGCCTTGTGATTACTATTTAGCTGATTGCTATTTGCTTTAGTTTCTCTGGAACTCCTTCCCTGTTGGCCAGTAAGCTCTGATTTTTGTGTTTCAGACAGCATCGATGGCACCAATGTGACAGTCACCCCAGGGCCTGGAGAGCAGACCGTGGATGTTGAACCGTAAGGAAAACCAATTGTTCTTTGGAACTGAAGCCTCAGCTAAGAGCTTTAAGAAGGGCAGTCAGTCCTTCTGTGGTCAGTGGCTGCTGGGGGAGGAGTTGTAGGATCCTGGTATTTCTTTTTTTGTTTGTTTGTTTGTTTTTTGAGGTAGGGTCTTGCTCAAGCCCAGGCTGACCTGGAATTCACTATGTAGTCTCTGGTTGGCCTCGAACTCACAGCGATCCTCCTACCTCCATGCACCACCATGCCCAGCCCTCATGGTATTTCTTAAAGCACTGTTTTTTTCGTGCTAGTTGCCAGTATTTGCTAAGAACTGAATGTGTAGTAAAAGTGTGAAGCCCTGGATTCAGAGAACCTAGGGTGGGGTCTCTGCCTCTGCCTGTCCATGTGCTTTCACACCCCACTGACATTGAGGTCTGGCTTGGGGGTACCCAGTTCTCTGAAAGACTCCTTCTGACTACCCTTGCTGTCCACATACCCTCTGTCAGATTCTTGGCCATTTAAGCTTTTTGAGTACTTGAATCAAACATGATCAGTGAGAGATACAGTAGTGCCCCCCCCCTTTATTAGTGGGTTACACATTCCAAGATCTCCAGTGGGTGTCTGAAACCTCTGATGGTACCATACCCAGCACATCTGATCACTGAGACATAGTCACTTGGCAATCTACAAGTGACTACAGTATGGATACAATGACAAAAGGGTAATTCACAGACAGGACAGGGTAGGTTGGCCTAGATTTCATCATACTAGTCAAAATGGCATGCAATTTGAGATTTATGAATTGCTTATTTTTGGAATGTTCCATTTAATACGTTCGGACCTCAGTTGGCCATGGGTAACTGAACCCATTGGAAAACTGCAGATAAAGAGGCACTCCTGTACTGTGGTTCTTTTAACAGCTGAGTGTGGAGAGGAGGCTGAGTAGAAAAATACTAAGTATATTAAAAATTAGAAACCTGAGTTGACACATTTTGATTTTGATCTGTAATCAAGTTAATCGTCTTTTTCTGTTGACTCTTGTTTTTAAATTTTTGTTTTGTTTTGGTTTTTCAAGGTAGGGTCTCACTCTAGCCCAGGCTGACCTGGAATTCACTCTGTAGTCTCATGGTGGCCTTGAACTCATGTTGATCCTCCTACCTCTGCCTCCCCAGTGCTGGGATTAAAGGCGTGCGCCACTACGCCCAGCTTGTTTTGTTTTGTTTTTTTCAAGGTAGGGTCTCACTTTAGCCAAGGCTGACTGGGAACTCACTCTGTATTTCTAGGCTGGCCTTGACCTCACAGCAATATTCCTACCTTTGCCTCTCAAGTGCTTGGACTAAAGGCATGTGCCACCATGCCTGGCCTTTTTTTTTTTTTTTTTTTTTTTTGGTTTTTCGAGGTAGGGTCTCACTCTAGTCCAGGCTGACCTGGAATTCACTATGTAGTCTCAGGGTGGCCTCGAACTCACGGCAATCCTCCTACCTCTGCCTCCCGAGTGCTGGGATTAAAGGCGTGCGCCACCACGCCCGGCTTCTATGCCTGGCTTTTTAAAACCTTTTTTTTTTTTTTTATTGACAACTTCCATAAATATAACCAGTATACCAGGACTGGAGAGATGGCTCAGCGGTTAAGGCACTTGCCTCCAGTGCCTAAGGCCCCCGGTTCCCCAGGACCCACATAAGCCACACCCATGGCGCATTCTCAGTCTCTCTTTCTCTGTATCTCTCTGCTTGAAAATGAATAAATAAAAAATATTTTTTAAAAAAAATATATATACATATATATATGTATATATATATATATATATATATATATATAAAAGGCCATTCCTAGAATCTTAGGGTCACACTGTGAATACCCCTGCATTCTTCATACAGAAGGAATTGATTTCCTTCAGTTTCAAGTTCCTGACAGTTGCCCTTGACCTAGGCCATCAAATTGAAGACCAATATGTTTCTCTCTTTGTCATTAAAGGCGTATCAACATTGGCTTAAGATTCCAAGCAGAGATCCCAGAACTTCAGGATGTGTCTGCCCTGGCCCAGGACACACACAAGGCCACACTGGTCTGGAAGCCATGGCCAGAGCTGGAAAACCATGATCTCCAGCAACAAGGTATTTATTGACATTGGAGAGGAGCTGGGTGGCCAAGGCTCAGGCTCCAGAATGGATGTTTTGTTTTTCGATGACACTGAACTGTCTGGTACTGTGTCTGCTCCTTCTTTTCAGCAGTGGAGAATCTTCTCAATTTGTGCTGTTCGAGCGCGTTGCCGGGTGGAGGAACCAATTCTGAACTTGCTTTGCACTCTCTCTTTGAGGCCAAAGGGGATGTGATGGTAAGGAACCTAGAAAGAGAAGCTTCGTGTGTGCCTGATCTCGGAGGTCAGGATTGAAAAACCTGCGGAGAGAAAAAAATCTCCAGGTCAATTTATGTTGACATATATGTTCCTAAATTATAATTGGGAGTGCTGGGTGTGGTGGTGCATGCCTTTAATCCCAACACTGGGAGGCAGAGGTAGGAGGATCGCCGTGAGTTGGAGGCCACCCTGAGACTACATAGTGGATTCCAGGTCAGCCTGGGCTAGAGGGAGACCCTGCCTAGAAAAACAAAATAATAATAATAATAATGATAATAATGATAATAATAATAATTAGACTAAAATAGCCTCCCATGTCCTGCTCATAGTTCTCGCTGCTGTGGAAATCAGCCAACATTTGCTACTTACAGAGCATGTAAATGACGTGTTTGCTGTGTGACAGTTGATTCCATTCTTCCACTGTTAACCCAGTTGTGCAGATGTCCCCAAGCTAGAACGATGATGGCATCTCCCCAGAGTCAGAACTGACCGTTTTCCCACCTAACCTAGACTTCTGGCCAGATCCCTCCATCATTTCCCCCTTTTTATAAATAACATGGTTCTTAACCAGCTTCCTACCTTGAGAGTTTATAAAAATGTGAAAAATCAACCAATAAACTATACAGACTTTCCAGGAAGATCTAGAATGCTGGAGAACTCTCCATCACCCTTGGCAATCAGGGTTGCAGAGTAGGGCTTCGCCAGGTATTCAAGGAGGTCGTTTCTAACCAGCTCCCAAGGTGTCAGAGCTGCTAGTCTGTGGCCTGCTCTGCCCTGACCCCTCCACTGCTAACTCTGCAGCCTTTGCTTCTTAGAAGCACCAGGAAGCTTTAAAGGAATGTCCTGGATGGGACTGTGTAGCTCACTTATTACTAATCCAGCCGTTACGTTCTGTGGCAATGAGGCACAAGGCTCTGTTTCCCTCTAAAACATTTAGTTACCAGTCATCCATGCCTTCCCTCCAAAACCAGAGATTTGCCTCCACTTAGAGAAGGACCCATCCATTTCACTGAGCCCGTGGGTGCGCTTCAAGAAAGAGTTCAAGTCTCAGCAGCTGCTGGGGTTTTCTGTAACATGACCAACTGACTTCAGGTATCTGCTCTGGAGGGTATTAAAATGAGTCTTGGTGGAACTGGACAGACAGGAAGCCCACATCCGGCATCAGGGTTGTCTGCCTGTTTCATTGTTTGTTTGTTTTATTTTGTTTTGTATCTCCACCTCCTGGCTATGTGGTGGTCACCCTGCTTCACCTTTGGGTGGATGGTTTCCCCAGGACACACGGACCTCTGACTGACTTCTGCCTTTTCTCTCTGAATCTGCAGGCCACTCTGGAAGCACTGCTGCTGAAGCCAGTCAGGTTAAAATGCCACCCGTTAGCAAATTACCACTACGCTGGTAGGTGCCAGGAGTCCCCTCCCCCAGTTTCCTCAGAGTGAGCAGGTTGCATGTTTGGCTTTGCCAGGTTTTTTAATTCTTTATTTAAAAAAAAATTATGTATTATTTATTTGCAAGGAGAGAGAGAGAGAGTGGAGATAGAGAATGGGCATGCCAGGGCCTTCAGCCACTGCAAATGAACTCCAGATGCATGTGCCACTTTGTGCAGCTGGCTTTACAAGGGTACTGGGGAATTGAACCTGGGTTGTTAGGCTTTGCAGGCATCTCCCCAGCCACTCCTGTGCCATTTTTTTTAACCACAAATAACACCATTGCTATCCTGATCACCATGTATAATCTCAAGGCTTCAGGGCTGCATTTGTGGGAACAGTTGTGTCTGTTGGCCGAGCACTGTCAGGTGTTTGTCTCTGTAAGCTCCTGACCTTCCTGGGCATGCCCAGAGCTAGATGATGGTAGATAGTGTCTGCCCATGTGGTATTGGCACCTATGCATCAGAGGCAAGAGAACACACAGAGCTAATAGTCAGCAGCAGCTTTGGATCTAGTGTTGTGGGTTCAGGTCTTGACTATTCTCCTTGACCAAATTCTACCAGCTTTATTTTTTTTTTTTCACTCTAAAATGGGGCTCATATTCTGCTCCTTACAGAGTGAATTTTAAAGCTAGTGTATGTAATTCAATGCCCGGAACATTCTACTAGCTGTTGTTGGGCTGGGGAGATGGCTCAGTGCGTAAAGGCTCTTGCTTACAAAGCCTGATGGCCTTGGTTCAATTTCATAGGAGCCACATGAAGCCAGATGCAAAGTGGTGCATGCATCTGTGATCCCAAACACGGCTGCAACAGTGGGAGGTGGGACCATGGTATGGTGGCTCACACCTTTAATTCCAGCATTTGGAAAGCAGAGGTAGGAGGTTCACCATGAGTTCGAGGCCACCCTGAGACTTCATAGTGAATTCCAGGTCAGCCTGGGTTGGAGCAAGACCCTACCTAGAAAAAACAAAATTTAAAAACAAAAACTAGTATATGAAACCCAATGCCTGGAATATCCCATTAACTCCTTGTTACTCAGTGTTCAGTGATTACTTATTAACTGCTTCCTGCCTACAAGGGACTTTGCATAAGCAGTAAGATGCAAGAGACACAGGGGCCATCTATTTTGTGTCACTCAGAGTCTGAGGAGGAGGCCGTTATTAAGCCCTGGGCCACTAATGATAGTAGAGATACATTTTTTTAATATTGATTTGAGAGAGAATGAGGCAGATAGAGAGAAGGGGCAC
This sequence comes from Zapus hudsonius, assembly GCA_004024765.1. Lineage (NCBI taxonomy): Eukaryota > Metazoa > Chordata > Mammalia > Rodentia > Dipodidae > Zapus > Zapus hudsonius. Next base: position 10,815 of record PVHP010036204.1, on the reverse strand, counting down.
ACCAGGGCCTTCAGCCACTATAAACGAAATCCAGATACGTGTGCTACCTTGTGCATCTGGCTTTACGTGGGTACTGGGGAATGGAACTCAGGTCCTTCTGCTTTGCAGGAAAAAGCCTTAACCGTTAAGCCATCTCTCCAGCCTAATAGTAGACAGATGTCATACTAACTGTTTGTGACCAGATCTGGCCAGTGTGTGAATTTGTTCTAGTGCCACCAAAACAAAGGAAAAGGGAATGAGTTCGAAGCCAGCCTGAGACTACATAGTGAATTCCAGGTCATCCTGAGCTAGAGCAAGACCCTACCTTGGAAAACCAAAAAATAAGGGAAAGGGAAAGAAGTAGAAGACACCTCTAAATTTGTTCTCATTTCTTTTTTTCTTTTTAAGAAATAGTATTTATTGGGCCGGTGAGATGGCTCAGCGGTTAAGGCACTTGCTTCCAGTGCCTAAGGCCCCGGGTTCAATTCCCCAGGACCCACATAAGCCAGACCCACAAGGTGGTGGCCCTGGTACGCTCTCTCTCTCTCTCTCTCTCTCTCTCTCTCTCTCTCTCTGTATCCCTCTGCTTGAAAATGAATAAATAAAATATTTAAAATAAATAAATACCAAATGCAACAAAATTACTTAAAAAAAGAAATAGTATTTATTTATTTATTTATTTATTTATTTATTTATTTATTTATTTATAAGCAGAGACAGAGTATGGACACTCCAGGGCCTCCAGCCCCTGCAAACAAACTCCATATGCATGTACCACTTTGTGCATCTGGCTTTACATGGGTACTGGGGAATTGACCTCTGGGTTATTAGGTTTTGCAGACAAGCGCCTTAACCATTGAGGCATCTCTCCAGCTCCCTCCTTTTCTCTCTCTTTTTTTTTTAATGTGTACATGCATATGTATGTATTTGTGTGTATACAGGTACATGTGTGTGTGGAGGGCATAGGATGACCACGAGCACCATCTACCTCCTTTTTAAAAATATTTTTATTTTTTTGAGAGAGAGAGAAAAATGAATGAGAGTGGATGAGCATACAAAGGCCTCTTGCCACTGCAAACAAACTCCAGATGCATACGTCCACCACTTTGTGCATCCGGCTTTTCTAGGGTACTGGGGAATTGAACCTGTGACATCAGGCTTTGCAAGAAGTGCCTTTTACCACTGAGCCATCTCTCCAGCTTCCACCTCCTTTGAGACAATATTTCTTATTGTCCTGGAGTTTACCAGTTAGGCTAAAATGGCCAACCCAAGGGATCCTCCTGTCTCTTCCTCCCATTGCTGGGATTACAGTTGTACACACCATGCTCAGCATTTTTAAATGAGGCCTGGGATTTGCAGTCAGGTTCTCATGCTTGTAAAGCCAGCACTTTACCATCTGAGCTATCTCTCCAGCCCTTGCCTTTAGGCTAAATGGAGTGGGAATGTAAAGTCAGAAGGAAATGGGTTAGAGTTGCCTAATAGGTAACAAAGTAATCCTAGGGGTGTGTGGGGGTCGATTCCATTAGCACTGGAAGCTCACCCATTCCATCTTCACAATCCTGCCTCAGTTTTTCATTTCTGGGGCACTGAATCCTCCACAGCCCTTTGATTTCTAATCGTTTGAAGGTTTCTTTGGTGCCTTGGGGATCTAGGGAAACCCTTTCCAGTCCTTGTTCCAGGCAACTGGATATAGCCAGAGGTGGGGACTTCTTCATAGACATGGGAGCACTCCCTCGGCTTCCTGCTCTTCACTTTTAATCCAGGTTTGCCACCTGTCATTATGTAAAAAGTTCTTGAAGTCACTCATCTAATACAGCAAGCCCAGGACATCTACGTGTGGGTCACTTTCAGCCTTCAGCAGCCCCTAGGACGAGACAAGTGCAAAATAAACACAAGATAAAAAAGCTTTCTGTTTAGCCAGGCGTGGTGGCACACGCCTTTAATCCCAGCACTCGGGAGGCAGAGGTAGGAGGATCGCCATGAATTCAAGGCCACCCTGAGACTACATAGTGAATTCCAGGTCAGCCTGAAATAGAGTGAGACCCTACCTCGAAAAACAAAAAAAAAAAAAAGCTTCCTGCAGCTTATCCCAAACCCCTTTGCATGATGGGTGGTACTGTGAGCTGGCGAAGAGGCGTTCCCTACCATCCATGTGAGGTGCTGCTGTCCCTAACCTCATGGTAGGTAGCCGAGTAACCAGAGCCTTAGGGATGGGCATGTCCGACTGTGAGCAATTTCATCTGGGACACAGTTCCTCAGCACTTCTTCTCACTATGCCAGACAAGTGGTGTTTTTACATATGACATGAATTAGACTGGAACACTGTGGACTAGAGGCTCCCACATACCCGCAAGTATGGTTATACACCAACCAGGATCTTTAAAACTCTGCTGAAATGAGTTGACCTCAAATGGGTTAAGGTTTCCTAGCTATTCCAATGCCCTTTCCTCAGCCCTTTCCTCCTCAGATGAGGAAGGACTCGCTTCCTGGGATCATTTCAGCTCTTAGAGCTGAAACGCCTTCCCTAGGAAGTGATTACAAACCAGGTCTCAGAGAATCTTCTAGAATTATGAGCAGCAGAGACAGAAGTCATTGGTGTCTGAAGTCAGATAGAATTCCATGCCCTTAGCAGTTCCTTGTCAAGACTCAGTGGGCATGTCCCAACCACCACCCAGCCGTGGGCCTGGCGGGGGTGGGGAGGCTGAGTGGGTAAAGTACTTGCCATGGTAAGCACCCACGTAACATGCCAGGTGTGTTGGTGCATGTCTGTAATCCCAGTGCTGGGAGGTGGTGACATGGACTCCTCTGGACCCACTAGCCAGCTGCTCCAGGTTCGGAAGAGACCCTGTCTCAAAGAATAAGGTGGGGGAGAGACTGAGGGAGACATCATTAATCTCTGGCTTCTTATGTCACATACAAATGTTGACATGCTTCTCCACACATTTGCCCACACACATGCGAACATGCATACACACACAAGAGAAACGAAGTGCAACGGTGATTTCTTTTTAAAATAATATCTTATTTGCAAGGAGAGAAAGAATATGAGAATGGGCACACCGGGGTTTCTTGCTGCTGCAAACAATCTCCAGATGCATGCGCCATCATGTGTATCTGGCTTTACATGGGTACTGGGGAATTTTTTTAAAAATATTTTATTCATTCATTTTCAAGCAGAGATACAAAGAGAGAGAGAGAATGCAAGCACCAGGGCCACCACCTTGTGGGTCTGGCTTATGTGGGTACTGGGGAATTGAACCCAGGGCCTTAGGCACTGGAGGCAAATGCCTTAGCCGCTGAGCCATCTCTCCAGCCCAGTACTGGGGAATTGAACACAGGCAATCAGGCTTTGCAAAGAAGTGTCTTAACCGCTGAGCCAACCCCCCAGCAGCCCGTGATTTCATCTTTGACACATTCCTAGCCATGTCTCTGGGTAGATCGAGGTCCTCTCAGGGCAGAGTCTGGGTTAATTCTCAGTCTGTTGCATCACCTGACACAGCACTTGTGAAGAAAATGTTTAGTGGGCAAAATGCAGATTCAGCTTAATGTCTCCCTCCTTCCTGCACCCAGAGGAAACTTTGGAATTAACCAGAATCCCTAAAAAAATGATAGAACCTTCACCCAGTGTGGAAATGGCATGAAGATCTAACGTGCAGTTTTCTTTTTTTAAGTGTTTTATTTAAGTATTTGAGATAGAGACAGAGAGAAGGGGTATGGGTGCCCCAGGGCCTCCTCCCACTGCAAACCAATGCCAGAAGCATGCACCACTTTGTGCATCTGATGTTATGTGAGTACTGGGGAATCGAACCCAAGCCGTTGTCAGGCTTTGCAAGCAAGGTTCTTTAACCACTGAGGCATCATCTCTCCAGCCCCGGGCTTTCATTTTCTACAATGAACATGTCTTCCTGGGAGTAACTTCAATGACAACATCAATAAAAGTTTGTGGTGTTTTTTTTTAATTCATTTTCAAGCAGAGAAATACAGAGATAGAAAGAGAGAGGGAGAGAGCACCAGGGCCACCACCCTGTGGGTCTGGCATATGTGGGCACTGGGGAATTGAACCTAGGGCCTTAGGCACTGGAGGCAAGTGCCTCAACTGCTGAGCCATCTCTCCAGCCCCTGTGGATTTTTTTTTAATCCTAAAAGGAAGCCAGAAAGACCCTCTAAAAGATACTGTTCCCGAACATTCTCTCTCCCCTCAATGTCTCTTTTTAATTGCCTGGGTTCTATGTAGATTGCCCTCAAATTAGTGGTAGCCCCCAGCCTGTTTCCCAGCAACCAAGCTCAGAGCTTTTTTTCCTGTGGATACAATTCTAGCAACAGTTTCATCCCACTAATTAGGCTCTTTGTCATTAGCCTTAATCGGCTTGTTAGGGGCCCCCGCTGATAATAGCCCAATAGCAGGAATCCCCAGGTGAAACAAATAAGTCTTGGGTGGGGGGAATGTTAGCTCACTAGCCCCATATGCATGCTGGGTGCACAGCAGGGATCTTAACTTAAGAGAGAGGAATGGAGGGAGGGAGGTCAGGCAGGAGAGGGGAAGGCTTTCGGCCCTGGACTTTATCCCAGAGGCGAAGTTAGAAAAGAAATAGGCAATAGTGGAATAACTGTTGGATTTTAAAAATATTTATTTATTAGAGAGCGAGAGAAAGGCAGAAAGAGAGAGAGAATGGGTGCACTAGGGCTTCTTGCCACTGTCAATGAACTTACAGGCACCACTTTGTGCACCTGGCTTTTCATGGGTACTGGGGAATCAAAGCCTGCTCAGGCTTTGCAAGCAAGCACCTTTAATTGCAGAGCCATCTCTCCAGCCCTTTTAAAATATTTTAAAAGGTATTTTAAGTTATTTACTTGCAAGCAGAGAGAGAGAGAGAGAGAGAGAGAGAGAGAGAATGGGTGCTCTAGGGCCTTCTGCCACTACAAACAAAACCTAGACACAAGAGCCGGACGTGGTGGTGCACGCCTTTAATCCCAGCACTAGGGAGGCAGAGGTAGGAGGATTGCCGTGAGTTCAAGGCCACCCTGAGACTACATAGTGAATTCCAGGTCAGCCTGGACTAGAGCGAGACCCTACCTCAAAAAAACAAACAAAAAAAAAAAAAAAACTAGACACATGGGCCACTTTGTGCATCTGGCTTTACGTGGGCATTGGAGAATTGAACCTGGGCTGTCAGGCTTTGCAAGCCAGTGCCTTTAACCATAGAGGCGTCTCCCCAGCTATTTTTAACTATTTGTGTATTTCTTTTTTAAAAAACATTTTTAAAAATGGTGGGCCTTTGGCATTCCCATGGGGTAGGCTGCTGGAGACTTAAGCAGGAATCTCGAATATCTGAGGCTAGGAACATACATTCACTCACTTTCAGACCACCACACCTAGCACCCACAGAAATAGGAGCCCAGAGTTTTCTGTTGGCTGACTACATTATGAAGAAAAGAGATTTATTTGGCTCATAGTTAGAAGCTTAAAATGCAAGATTTGAATGGCCTCTGCTGAGGACCCCCTCGGCTCACAGGGTAGATGATATTCCCGTGGGAGTGGATATAGGAGGGAGCGATCAGGAGCTAGGGAGATGGCTTATGTGGTCGAGTGCTTGGGGACCTCAACTTGATCCTTAGGACATCACATCAATGCTGGAGTGCCTATAATCCCAGCTCTGGGGAGGCAGAGGCAGGTGGATCTTGGGCATAAGCAAAGACAGATTGAACCAATACAAGATTTAAAACAGGGCAAACGTCAAACTCTCAGCCCAAGTCTGAGAATAACCAGTGATGGGTCTCTTGGTGTTCCAGTTCCACCCCTCCATCTCAGCTCCTCACAGTCCAGGGAAACTTCATCCCGTGCTAACAGCTCTCCTTGGCAGCCCTTCCATAGTCCAGTCTAGCATAATTGATGGAGCAGAGACCAATGAGAACCCCCCTGTCTCAAAGGAGGTAGCGTTCCAATGTTGTCCTCTGGCCTCCACGTACATGTGTATATGCTATAAATACATAAATAATACGGAAAAATCACATTGGGAAACAGGACCCCAGAGAGTGACTTTATAAAGGAGACCAATAATGACTTCCTACTAGGCCCCACCTATTAATGGTCCCACTACCTCTTAAGATCAGCACACCAGGGACCATACTTCTAGTACTTGTCTGCCAGGGGTTTATGCTCAAATCGTGGTAAGCCCCTCAAAACGTAAGCGTTGTTTCTTGCTCCAAACAAGCCAGTACTGTTCTCTATCCAAGATCATCCACATATCCTAATCCCTTTTTAAATAATTTTTTTTACTTATCTGCAAGCAGACAGAGAAATAGAGACAGACAGGGAGAATGGATGTGCCAGGTCTTCCAGCCCCTGCAAAGGAATTCCAAATGCATGTGCCACTTTGTGCACCTGAATCTATGTGGGCACTGGGGAATTGAACATGGGTCATTGGGCTTTGCAGGCAAGTGCCTTAACTGCTGAGTTATCTTTTCAGCCCTCTCCTGTTCTCTTATACATGAAAAAGAAATACCAAGTTGTACCAGCAAAATAATTAGGCCATCAACACCATAGAGCTTCTCCACACCAGTCTGCAGATCTGCTAAGAAATTATCCCACCATCTCTGCAGCCTCGGGTGTTTCCCCTTTGCTGGAACCTTATAACTGAACCATTCAGAAGACCTCCATTTTTTCATCTGTAAAACAGGATATTAGTGACACCAACTTTCAGGGTTATTACTACAATCTAGTGACTAATAACTAACATTCTTAGGACCTGGTATATAGTGAGCACTGAGAAATGTTAGCTCTTGAGGCTGGAGAGTTGGCTCAGTGGTTAAGGTGCTTGCCTACAAAGCCTAACAACCTGGGTTCGATTTTCTAATATGTAGATCCGAAAAGTGGTACATGCATCTGGAGTTTGTTTGCAGCAGATAGAGGCTTTGGTATGTCTATTTGTCTCATTGTCTCTGTCTCTCTTGACTACAATAAATAAAAATATTTTTTAAAAAAGAAATGTTAGGCCAGGTGTGTGGTGGCACACACATTTAATCCCAGAACTCTGGAGGCAGAGGTATTAGGATTACCGTGAGTTCAAGGCCACCCTGAGACTACATAGTGAATTCCAGGTCAGCCTGGGCTAGAGCAAGACCCTACCTCAAAAAAAAAAAAAAAAAAGGAAAAAGAAATGTTAGGTCTTTTTTCATGACAGTATGTCTCTTATAGTTGACATATAATAAAAAGAATACCTGTTGAGGGCTGGTGAGATGGCTTAGTGATTAAGACACTTGCCTAAAATGTTGAACAACCCGGGTTCAATTCCCCAGTACCCACGTAGAGCCAAATGCACAATGTAGTGCATGCATCTGGAGTGGCGAGAGGCCCTGGCTCACCCATTCATATTCATATTCTCTCCCTCCCTCATTCCTTGCAAATAAGTAAATAAAACATTTTTAAATACCTATTGGATGAATGAATGAATGAGTGAATGAATGAAGTATGTCATCTCATTCCTGCCTCTCACTTTCCACCTGCTGCTTCCTCCCCCCCAGAATCCTCTTCCATCTGTTTCTTGCCTGACTCAATTCTGTGTCCTTTAAAAGTCTACTCAGGGGCTGAAGAAAGGTTCAGTAGTTAAAGGCCTGCAAAGCCTTACATCCCCAGGTTTGTGATTCCCCAGTAGTAACGTAAAGCCAGATGCACAAAGTAGTGCATGCATCTGGAGTTTGCAGCAGAAAAAGACCCTGGCTCACCCATTCTCTCTCTTTCTCTCTTGAATAAATATATATATATATATATATATATATATATATATATATATATATATACAAATAAATAAATAAAAATTTTTTAACAGTCCGCTCTGGGATTTTCTGTCCCTGGCTGCCTTCCCTGGTACCCTGGCCCTAACCTGAGTGTGAGGTTTCTTCCTTGTCCCCCACTGGAAGTCAACTTGACCTTCATAATTGCAGTTACCCCTTTAGCCATTAGGACAATGGAGACAGAGAATCCATCCACACCCTGACTGCTGCTTGCTGCCTGGATATTTACACTTGTGAATATAATGGTTAATTAAAAGCTGGATTTGCTCATACAGTGTATCTAATTAAGGATAATAAAGATATAAAAAAAAAAGGCTGGAGGCTACACTTCACTAAGCACTCATAATTTTCTGAGTCCTGGGATTGTGTGTGCCACCACACCTAGCTTGAAAAATATTTAAATTTTATTTATTTTTTTTTTTGAGGTAGGGTCTCACTCTAGCCCAGGCTAACCTGGAATTCACTATGTAGTCTCAGGGTGGCCTTGAACTCACAACAATCCTCCTACCTCTGCCTCCCGAGTGCTGGGATTAAAGGCGTGCGCCACCATGCCCGGCTATTTATTTATTTATTTATTATTTGCAAGGAGAGAGAGAGAGAGAAAGAAGAGACGGATGCGGAGACACACCAGGGCCTCCAGCCACTGCAAACAAACTCCAGTTGTATACACCACTGTGCATCTGGCTTTTCATGGGTATTAGGGTATTGAACCTGGGTCTTTAGGTTTTGCAGGCAAGCACCTTAATCGCTGAGCCATCTCTCCAGCCATTAAAAAAAAAAGATTTCTTTAGCTCATAGTTTAGAAGACAAAAATTACAATTGTTTTATAATTATTCCTATTCATAGATAATAAAACTGAAATTTTTGGTAAAGTAACTTACCAAGGCCAAGTTCATCACCAAGATATGAACCCAGGGGTCAGGACTGCTCTTAAATTAATAATGGCTTTTGTTTGATTGGTTGTTTTGTTTTTATTTGAGAGAGAGAGAGAGATAATATGGTTGTGCCAGGGCCTCACACCACTGCAAACACTAACTCTAGACACCTGCATCACTTTATACATCTGGCTTTATGTGGGTACTAGGGAATTGATCCCAGCCTGTCGGGCTTTGCCAGCAAGTGCCTTTCACCACTGAGCCATCTCTCCAGACCCTTCTTTTTTTAATATTTTATTTATTCATTTTCAAGCAGAGAGATACAGAGAGAGAAAGAGAGAGAGAGAGAGTGAGCACACCAGGGCCACCACCTTGTGGGTCTGGCTTATGTGGGTACTGGGGAATTGAACCTGGGGCCTTAGGCACTGGAGGCAAGTGCCTTAACTGCTGAGCCATCTCTCCAACCCCCTTTCTTTTGTTTTTTGAGAAAAGATTCACCATGTTGCCCAGGCTAGCATGGAACTCACTATCTTCCTGTTTGCACCTCTTGAATGAAAGTATCTCCAGCATGCATCACCATGCCCAGCTTGTTGGGGGGGGGGCGTCACTGTCCTTAATGGATTTTGTGTTTTGTTGTAGGTTCTGACAAGTGGACCTCCCTAGAAAGAAAACTGTTTAATAAAGCACTCGCCACTTACAGCAAAGACTTTATTTTTGTACAGAAGATGGTAAGCATGGTTTTCCTATTGCACATTGGAAATGACATTTAAAAAATGGAAACCCAAGATACTCAGGATTTTTTCTTTACTGGCGAAGTCCATCTTCCACCCTCGTGGTTAGGGGTAGCATGGCCCCATGTCGAGGTGTAGAGAAGAAGGGTGAAGACTTCATAGATCATTTGGACCCTGCAGTGTTTAGGTTTTTTTCTTAATAAAAATGTATAATGAAGCCGGGCGTGGTGGTGCACGCCTTTAATCCCAGCACTCGGGAGGCAGAGGTAGGAGGATCTCTGTGAGTTCAAGGCCACCCTGAGACTACATAGTGAATTCCAGGTCAGCCTGGGCTAGAGCGAGACCCTACCTCAAAAAAAATGTATAATGCATAATTCTGTAATAATAAATAGAAACTGGGGCTTCTGGGTCACAATTTATATCATTTATATCGTGTGTATTGGACAGAAAATCATGTTTCTGGGATGTTGTGGAGGGAGGACAAGTGACTTTTCCTTACCCACTGTCAGTTTCTGGAATTAGTCCCCTTAATCAGCATGGCAGTAATAAAAAACAAACAGCAAATTTTACATTTTACAGCAGAAATGTACAGCATTTTAAGCAAAAATTAAAATATATATTCCCATGGTGGCTGGGGGTAGCTAGTGCCTGCCTTCTTGACATGCATGAGGCCTTGGGTTTAATCGCCAGTACGAGAGAGAGAGAGAGACAGAGAGAGAGAAAGGGAGGGAGAGGGAGGGAGAGAGGAAGGGAAGGGAAGAGAGAGGGAAGGAGGGATAAAGAAAAGACCCAGGCATGGTGGTGCACACCTTTAATCTCAGCACTGGGAAGTCTGAGGTAGGAGGATGGCTGAGTCACCTTTTCATTACTATAATATTAAAGAAAAATCGCTCAGTTTGGTGAGTGAATGTCTAAGATGAAGCTGCCCCATTGGCTCTGTCTCTGCTGAGTGAGGTCCTAAGGGGAAATGGCAAGTGTGGAAGGAAGTGAGAGTGCATGTCCGAGACAGGGAGCCCAAGCTCACTCTTAGGACGACTGGCTTTTCCAAGAACCACCCTCACAGCTAGGTGTGCCGGCCCACAGCTATAATCCCAGCCCTCAGGAGGCTGAGGTAGGAGGATGACTGTGAGTTCGAAGCCAGCCTTGACTATGCAGAGTAAGTTCTAGGTCAGCCTGAGTAGAGTGAAACCCTGCCTTAAAAGAAATAATAATAATAAGGGGCTGCAGAGATGGCTCAGCAGTTAAGGCATTTGCCTGCAAAGCAGAAGGACTAGAGTTCAAATCCCCAGTGCCCACATAAAGCCAGATGCACAAGGTGGCGCATGTGTCTGGAGTTTGTTTGCAGTGGCTGGAGACCCTGGCATGCCCATTCTCTCTGTGTCAGCCTCTTTCTCTCGCTCTCAATAAATAAATAAAATATTTACATAATGATGATAGTA
>PVHP010036203.1:0-18000 GCA_004024765.1 Zapus hudsonius | reverse complement strand
TGGCACCCATCAGTAACAACACACTTGGGACAGGAAGACCGGGATGAGTACTAAGATATCCAGGATCCCTTGCCACAAGGACTAATACAGACAGCCCACAGAGGAGGATATACAACTGATCAGGGATGGGGAGGGGGGGAATTGGGGAATTCGGGATAACAACGCATGGTTTGCCCACTAAATAATGTAACACATTATGGACAATAAATATATATTAAAAAAAAAGCATTATAAAATAAATCACTCAGAATCCCCCCCAAAAAAAAAAAATTACAAAAAGATGCCTTTAATCCCAGCCCTCGGGAGGCAGAGGCAGGAGGATGGCCGTGGGTTCAAGGCCAGCCTGAGACTCCAGAGTGAATTCCAGGTCAGCCTGGGCTAGAGCGAGACCCTACCCGAAAAAACAAAATAAAACAAAACAAAACAAACAAACAACAAACAGAGACTAACTGAGAGGGGGAAGAAATATGTGGGAGGGGAGAGGGAATCATAATGGTTTATGATCTATAATTATGGAAGCCATCAATAAAAATAAAAAGTTTACAAAAGAGAGGGGTTGGGGATTTAGCTCAGTGGATGAGTGCTTGCCTAGCAAGTGCAAGGCCCTGGGTTCGGTCCTCAGCACCACAAAAAAAAAAGTTTACAAAAAAGAATGAACATTCTCATCCCATAACAGAACACTTCTCCAGGGGAGAGAGGGACTAGCTTGACCGGGAATGCGGCCATCAGTAGCTGACTCTTTGTATCTTTTCTCTCTTGTATTGCCTTTTTAAAAAAAATATTTTATTTATTTATGAGAGAGAGGAGAGAGAGAGAGAGAGAGAGAGAGGCAGACAAAGAATATGGGCTCCATATGAACATACAAACTCCAGACACATGCGCCCTCTTGTGCATCTGGCTGTATATGGGCACTGGGGAATCGAACTCTGGTCCTTCTGCATTGCAGGCAAACGCCTTAGCCACTAACCCATCTCTTCAGCCCTGTATTGCCTTTTAAATAAAGATTTTTTCTTTCCTCTGAGACTACACAGTGAATTCCAAGTCAGCCTGGGCTAGAGCAAGACCCTACCTCAAAAAAACATATATATATATATATATATATATATATATATATATATATAATATTTTTTAAATTTATATAAACAAGTCACCATGCCTGGCTATGCCACCCTTTTTTATTCCTCCAAAAATGATTGATGTTAGCTGGGTGTGTAGTTCAGAGGCAAAGTGTTTGCCTCACTTGAAAAAGGCCTTGGGGTCCTTCACTTGTGCAGGAGTGGACACATGCACACACACACGCGTGCACATACACACACACACACACGTTTATTTGAAAACAACTTTCTCTTTGGTCATAAAAATGAACTAGATGGCCTGAGACTCACTACATAGTGAGTTCCAGGTTCATTCAGCCTGGGCTAGAGCGAGACCCTACTTGTGGGAAAAATAAATAAGACAAACAAAAAACGAATTAGATGAATTTCTATGTACATGACTGAAATATCCAAGCTGTGAGATTTTATTTTTTTATTTTATTTTTTTAATTTCATGACACTTTTTAAAAAATATTTTATTTATTCATTTTCAAGCACAGATGAGAGAGACACACACACACACACACACACACAGAGAGAGAGAGAGAGAGAGAGAGAGAGAGAATGCCAGGGCCACCACCTTGTATGTCTGGCTTATGTGGGTACTGGGGAATTGAACCCAGGGCCTTGGGCACTGGAGGCAAGTGCCTTAACCGCTGAGCCATCTCTCCAGCCCTCAAGCTGTGAGATTTTAAAAATTTGACATGTAGATTTATTTTTCCTTTTGGGAAGCGGCTTGCCGGGATTTACTGCACATAAGTAAACTGTAGGATTGTGAAGTGTGTGGTGAGGATTTCTCACATTCCAGATTCTAAGCACCCACCCACTAGAAATTGGAGTTTGGGTGGATATGTTTTCCCTGGGTTCCCACCTCTTGTCAACTCACAAATTTGTGCTGTGAACAATGAAACCAGATGAGTCACTTACAAAAAATGTTTCCACAAAAGTGGGCAGGAACAAAAGCCACCCCCTTGGCAGGTGATCAGTAGCTCATTAACCTAAATCATGTCACCACACTGTCACTTCTCTTTGTACCAGGCCTCAGCTGGAATGCAGAGGCATGGGTCCCAAGGCTGCTCTGGCGTTTTGTGGGGAGAGGAGGCTCCTTCTGAGGTCATCCTCACTGGCTGGACCAGAACCTGCCATCTCTGGTTCAGTCCTCCAGTGGACTAGGAGGAAGGGACTGTCCTCTCTTCCCACAGCCAAGCCTTCCCTGTCCCTGCTCTCCAGTACTCGGCCATGCTACCTACAGGTGCCAGGCACTGTTCCAGGCTCCAGGTTGTAGCAGGCGAGCTGGGGGTTAGAATTTAGCTAGCACCCAGCAAAAATTCCAATGTACCTCAAAATTTAAGGAGTACCCAAATTCTTATCTATAAAGTTCAAGAATTAAAATCATAGACAAGACAGAGCTAAAGGTGTAGTGGGAGACTTTATTTAAAGGAAAATAGGAAGTTACGGAGTTCTCCAGCCACCAGTGTGGGGAGAACAGGTGGGAGAGGTTTTAGCCAAAATCTGACCCATCAGTTTTAGCATCTAGGTTTGGGCTCTGGCTAGAGACACCTCCCACTCAAGGGGAGGGGGGGTCTCTGGAGCTTGTCTAAAACTGTCACAAAGTCACTAGAGAGAGCACCCTCTGCCTTCCCGATGGCGGCTTGTGAATTTCACTTTGCAGGGCAACTGAGGCTAGAACCTCTTCGAGGTCTGGAAAGTACTGTGTCCCCATAAGGACAGACTGGAGAAGCTTCTCCTGACCCGTTTGCTATGGGCAGTGGCTGTCCTGGTTCTTTCCCGTTTATGGGTTAGTTGGGAGCAGTGTGTCCTCCTCGGGCTCCAAGTCCTCTTGTCCCTCCCCTGCCCTGGGTCTCAGACACTGACGGCCTTTTCCAGATCCAGGACTCCCCTGAGCCTTCCATGGGTTCACCGTGGGGAAGGTCTTTCCTCTGTGCCCTCTCCGAGTGGCTCACTCCCTCTGATGCTTTCCACTTCTGCTTCCAAGAATTCTTATCCAGGTAGCAATCTGCTCCCCACTCCCAGGCTTTCTGTGCGGATCAGCTCTGCTTAGGGCCCAGACAGACAAGCGCACTGGCTTCCCCAGAATGCCAACTCCCTTCCTGACTCCCTGTCTCTACTTACCACAGCCCTCAATCCCGCCAATATTAAAAGGTGCAACTCCTGCCTTAGATTGTACTAGCAATTAAGAAAACCTGTCAGGTACAGTGGCTCGCTCATACCTGAGGCTCCTGACCTTATCTCAAAATAAAACAAAACCAGGGCTGGAAAGATTGCTCAGTGGTTAAGGTGCTTGCTTGCAAAGCCTGATTGCCTGGGATCAGTTCCCCCAGTATCCAGTGGTGCAAGCACCTGGCGTTTCTTTGCAGCTGCAAGAGGCACTGGTGCATCCATTCTCTCTCTCTCTTTCTCTCTCTCTCTCTTTCTGTATGCTTGTTAATAAATAAAAATATTTTAAAAATAAAATAACAATATAAATAAATAAAGCTGGGCATGGTGGCACACACCTTTAATCCCAGCACCTCAATAATAATAATAATAATAATAATAATAATAATAATAATAATAAATTAAAAATAAAGGGCTAGAGAGATGGCTCAGCTGTTACGGTGCTTGCCTGTAAAGCAGAAGGACCTGAGTTCAATTCCCTATATAAAGCCAGATGCACAAGGTGGCGCATGTGTCTGGAGTTCGTGTGCACTGGCTGGAGGCCCAGGTGAGCCCATTTTCTCTCTCTCTCTCTAATAATTAAATAAAATATTTAAAAATTTATTTATTTATGTATTTTTGAGAAGAGAGAGAGAGTATGGGCACCGCCAGGGCCTCCAGCTAGTGCACACGAACTCCAGACACATGAGCACTGGGGAATCGAACTTGGGTAGTTAGGCTTTGCAGGTGAGTGCCTTAACCACTGAGCCATCTCTCCAGATCCTATTACTTTTCACCCCCTCCCTGCAGGAAATTGAATCTAGAACTTTGCACTATAACTGTGGCCCTAATTTTCTCACTTCTGAATTCTTTTTAAAAAGTATTTATTTGGGGCTGGAGAGATGGCTCAGCGGTTAAGGCACTTGCCTCTAGTGCCTAAGGCCCCTGGTTCAATTCCCCAGGTCCCACATAAGCCAGACCCACAAGGTGGTGGCCCTGGTGCCCTCTCTCTCTCTCTCTCTCTCTCTCTCTCTCTCTCTCTCTCTCTTTCTCTCTATGTATCTCTGTATCTCTCTGCTTGAAAATGAATAATTTTTTTTTAAAAAGTATTTATTTGACAGAGAGAAAGAGAAAGGGAGAGAGAGTGGGTACACCAGGGCCTCCTGCCTCTGTACATGAACTCCGGCTGTATGTACCACTTTGTGCATCTGATTTGACATGGGTCCTGGGGAATCAAGTGTGGTGTGGGGTGTACGCGCTCTGCAAGCAAGTGACTTTAACTGCTGACTGCCGTCTCTCCAGCCACTGTCGTCGTCCTTCATCTTCCTTTAAAAAAAATTATTTATTTATTTGCAAGGAGAGAGAGAGAGAGAGAGAGAGAGAGAGAGAGAGAGAGAGAGAGAGAGAGAGAGAGAGAGCAGAGAATGGGCGCCCCAGGGCATCTAGCCACAGCAAATTCCAGATGCATGTGCCTCTTTGCATCTGACTTTATGTGGATACCGGGGGATGGAACCCAGATGGTTAGGCTTTGTAGGCAAGCACCTAAACTGCTGAGTCATCATCTCTCCAGAAAGGGGGGGGGGTTCTGTAGGGTCTCCCTCTAGCCCAGGCTGACCTGGAATTCACTGTGTAGTCTAAGAGTGGCCCCGAACTCATGGAGATTCTCCTACCTCTGCCTCCCAAGTGCTGGAATTAAAGGCTTGTGCCACCACTCCTGGCTTGACTTTCTTTTGTTAAGCTTTATTATTTATTTATTTGCATGCATATGGGCCAGTATTACCAGTTTTGAGAACAAAGTAGCAGAGCCTTTCTTGGCTGTAGATGGACTTAGTTTCGGGTCAGAGGGACACTCTGACACTCAGCAGTAACTAAAACTCCCCAAGCTCCTGTCTTGGGACCCAAGAAAAATGAGTAGTTCAGACAGTATTCTAAGCAAGGGTTCATTAGAACTCAATGCTGAAAGCCGGGCATGGTGGCACACACCTTTAATCCCAGCACTCCGGAGGCAGAGGCAGGAGGATCGCCGTGAGTTCAAGGCCACCCTGAGACTACAGAGTGAATTCCAGGTCAGCCTGGACTAGAGCGAGACCCTACCTCGAAAAACCAAAAAAAAAAAAAGAACTCAATGATGAATGGGAAAGTCGAGCACAGCTCCCTAGCTCGGAGGGGTCCTGAGTGGGGAGCGGCTAGTGACTTGGGTCCGTTTTATTTATTTTTTCAATTATTTATTTATTTGCAAGCAGACAGGGACAGAGAGAAAGAGAGAGCGAGAGGAAGAGTGAGAGAATGGTGCCTGCTGCAAAGGAACTCCAGATGCATGTGCCGCTTTCTGCATCTGGCTTTATGTGGGTCCTGGGGAATCGCACCCAGGGCATCGGGCTTTGCAAGCAAACACCTTAACAACTGAGCCATCTTCTTTCTAGCCCGGAGCAGGGGTTTTGAGGTTGGATGGACTGGTTACTTGGAAGGTGTTGTAGTCAGCCACACGCCGCTGGGATGACTCTTCAAACCAGGCACAATTTGGGGGAGGAAAGTATTGATTGAAACCACAGATTGAGAGGAAGTTCTGTAATAGCGAAAGAGGCTGGCCCTCTTTCACAGATCTGAGCAGAGAGCAAAACCCATCAAATAACACCACAAACAGAACAGGGAACAGGCCGGAGGGCCAAGGCTTTACTTGGGTGCTGGGGAATCAAACCCCAGTCATTAGGCTTTGCAGACAAGCGCTTTAACTGCTGAGCCATCTCTCCAGCCCTTTGATGAGTTTTGAGTCTCCTTAGTATCTACCACTATATTCCTCGAGGAGGTTTTCAGGACAGCAGTGAGAGCAGCACTCAATATTAACCCCCTTTAAAGTGAATAAACTTGTATGTATGCATGTATGTATGTGTGTGTAATATATGTATTTTCTTCTTACGGTTCTGAGATTGAACCAGGGCCTTGTGTATGTTAGGCAAGCACTCTGCCACTGAACAAGCCCCCAAGTGAAGAAACAAGAGCAGAGACGAGTCCTGCCCAAGGTCACAGAGAAACAGCAGGGCTCATTCCCGACAGTCTGACCCTGGAATCATATCTTCCCCTTGGGCAATTCTGCCTGTTGGGTCGCTGAAGTGGATTCGTGATGTGATGAGTTCTTTGGGGCAGGGGACTGTGTCTCCTCTTTCTTCTCTTGAGAGGCTATAATTCAACCTCTAGGGGTGCTGCTGTTTGGCTTAGTTTTGACAGTCTCACTGCCCCAGGCCAACTGGAGCTCCCAGGGATTGTCCTCCCTCAGCCTCCAGGCTGCTAGAATTATAGTTTAAACCACCATGCCCAGCTTCCCAACTTTGCCTCGAGATATTTGGGGCCTTATTTTTACAGGAGGCTCACATGACACTCCAAGTCCCGAGAATGACCTTGGGGCTCAGAGGCTGGGCATTGAGGACTGGGTTATAGGTCAGTGGTAGAGTGTATGTTTAGCACGTGGGAAGACGTGGGTTCAATCACAAGCACATAAGAAGGACAGAAAGGACTGGGGAGATGGCTTAACAGTTAAAGGTGCTTGCTTGCAAAGCCTGCCTGCCAGAGTTCAATTCCCCACCCACCCACATAAAGCTGGTCTCAAGGAATGGTGTAAGCATCGGGTGTTTGATTTGCAGTGGCCAGAGACTCTGGCATGCCGTGCCCACACGTGCCAAGAATATATATATATTTTTTAATTTGAAAACTCCAGGCAGGCATGGTGGTACATGTCTTTAATCCCAGCACTTGGCAGGCAGAGGCAGGGAGATCGCTGTGAGTTCAAGGCCACCCTGAGACTACAGAGTGAATTCTGGGTCAGTCTGAGCTAGAGTGATATCCTAACTCAAAAAAAAAAAAAAAACATAGCCGGGCCCAGCACTCGGGAGGCAGAGGTAGGAGGATCACCATGAGTTCAAGGCCACCCTGAGACCACACAGTGAATTCCAGGTCAGCCTGGGCTAGAGTGAGACCCTACCTCAAAAAAAGATTTTTAAAAAAAGACATAAAAATTTAAAAAAATAAAATAAAACAAAACATAAAAAGAAACGAAAGAAAGAAAATCAGATGGTTCCTTTGGACTTCTAATACCCCAGATTTCCTCCCACCTAGGGGTGGGTGAAACCAAGGCCTTTTGCTGACCACCCGCCTCTAATTCCGCAGAGTGTGCAGTGAACCCTATGGCCACAAGAGGGCGACAGAGGGACCCAGCTCCTCCGCTGAGAAGAGTCACCCGGTTCCTAATGGTGGCTTTCAGCTTCAAAATTGACATTTTCATGAACAAAGAATGTGTAACACCCAGAAGGCTGAGGTAGAAGAATTGGGAGTTTGACATAAGGTTGGATTCTGAACAAGGGCCGGGGATCTAGCTCAGTGGTTAGAGCATTTATCTCGCAAGTACAAAGCCCTGGATTCCTTCCTGAGTGGTGGCGGGGAGGGATCTGTCTGTTGTGATTTGATTTTATCAAGTGTCCAGCACCTAGTCCACCTTCTGTTGACCTCAGGGTGCTGAGGAAATGAAGGCAGGGCGTGGTGGTGCATGCTTTTATCCCAGCACTCGGGAGGCAGAGGTAGGAGTGAATTCCAGGTCACCCTGGGCTACCTCACAAAACCAAAAACTAACTAGGTAGATGGATGGATGGATGGATGGATGGATGGATGGATGGATGGATGGGCGGACGGACGGACGGACGGACTGACAGACAGACAGACAGACATAGATAGATAGATTGATTGATAGATAGATTGATAGATGGATGGATGGACAGACAGATAGATAGATGATAGGTAGATGATAGATAGATAGAGAAAGAAGGAAGGAAGGAAGGTAAGAAGGAAGGAAGGAAGGAAGAAAGAAAAAGAAAGAAAGAAAGCCAGGCGTGGTGGCATATGTCTTTAATCCCAGCACTCGGGAGGCAGAGGTAGGAGTGAATTCCAGGTCACCCTGGGCTACCTCACAAAACCAAAAACTAACTAGGTAGATGGATGGATGGATGGATGGATGGATGGATGGATGGATGGACGGACGGACGGACGGACGGACAGACAGACAGACAGACAGACATAGATAGATTGATTGATAGATAGATTGATAGATAGATGGATGGATGGACAGATAGATGATAGGTAGATGATAGATAGATAGAGAAAGAAGGAAGGAAGGTAAGAAGGAAGGAAGGAAGGAAGGAAGAAAAAGAAAGAAAGAAAGCCGGGCGTGGTGGCACATGTCTTTAATCCCAGCACTCGGGAGGCAGAGGTAGGAGGATCACCGTGAGTTCAAGGCCACCCTGAGACTCCCTAGTGAATTCCAGGTCAGCCTGGGCTAGAGTGAGACCCTACCTCGAAAAGAAAGAAAGGAAGGAAGGAAGGAAGGAAGGCAGACATCCAGGGCTTGGCTGGTGGTCTTGGAACTCTGTGCTGCTCCCCTCAGCTTTACCTGCCCCGAGCTCAGCGGAGCGAGCGAGGTCACTCTGAGCAGCCAGCAGGGGTCTGGCTCCGTCTCGCTCTCAGAACGGTTTTAATTAGTTCACTCAAGTCTTTAATGGCGAGAAACAGCTCAGTAAATCTCTTCAAGCAGTTCCACTGTTTTGTTGTCCGGCAGCGTTAAAATCAACTAGATCTCCGTGTTCTGCACCAATCTTGGCCAAATAGACTAAAAACTGGAGATTTCCACGGGAAGGAACACAAAGAAAATCCAGACTAATTCCTCCAGCAAGTCATGTGACTTCCAGGGCTTCCAGGACTATTTTCCATTCTACAATTGCTTTTGACATAAACAGCTTGAATAACTTGTAGAAATCTTGCCTCTGATCTGTACCAAGTCAGCTTAGCTGTTCCGGATTTAGAGATTTCTCAGGTTCCATACTGACAAGAGGTGAGGTCCTTCTAGACAATTAGTATACTTTCCCCCTAAAGAGTTGTTTTTTGTTTGTTTCCAGGCTGACCTGGAATTCACTCTGTTGTCTCAGGGTGGCCTTGAACTCACAGTGACCCTCCTACTTCTGCCTCCAGAGCGCGGGATTAAAGGTGTGCAACACCATGCCTGGCTAAGATTTTTTAAAATATTTATTTGTAAGCAGAGAGAGCTAGAGAGAGAGAGAGAGACAGAGAGGGAGAATGGGTACACTAGGGCCTCTAGCCACTACAAATGAACTCCAGATACTCATACCACTCTGTGCATCTGGCTTTTTGCGTGAGTACTGGGGAATCGAACCTGGGTTGTTAGGTTTTGCAGGCAAGTGCCTTAACTGCTAAGTCATCTCTCCAGCCCTTTGTTTGTTTGTTTGTTTTGTTTTTGGAGGTAGGGTTTCACTCTAGCCCAGGCTGACCTGGAATTCACTATGTAGTTCCAGGCTGGCTTCGAACTCACAGTGATCCTCCTACCTCTGCCTCCTGAGTGCTGGGATTAAAGGCATGCACCACTATACCTGTTTTTTTTTTTTTAAATAGTATATTATTTGTAAGGAGAGAGAGAATGGGCGTGCCAGGGCCTCCAGGCTCTGTGAACGAACTCCAGATACATGCACCACTTTGTGCATCTGGCTTTATGTGGGTACTGGGCATCCACCACTACATGTGGGCACTAGGGGATCAAACCTGGGTGGGCAGGCTTTTCAAGAAAGTGTCTTTAACCATGGAGCATCTCCCCAGACCCCAACCTTGAATTCCTGATCCTCCTGCCTCTACCTTCCCAATGCTGGGATTACAAGCATGTGCCTGTCATAATATATGAAATGGATCCTGGGTTGTTAGGGTTTGAGCCATCTCTCCAGCCCTCCCCGAAAGATTTTATTTTATTTTATTTATTTTTATGAGAGAGAGAGAGAAAGAGAGAGAGAGAGAGAGAGGCAGACAGAGAGAGACAGAGAGAATGGGCACAACAGGGCCTTCAGCCACTGCAAATGAACCAGACACATGCGCCCTCTTGTGCATCTGGCTTTACATGGGCACTGGGGAATCCGAACTCAGGTCCTTCTGCATTGCAGGCAAATGCCTTAACCGCTAAGCCATCTCTTCAGCCCTCCCCAAAAGATCACCTCCACACCAGGCCTCTTTGATGAAAAGATCACTGTGCTAGAGGGTCCCGTCGTGGTGTTTCCTCTGTCTGGATCATGGTGTCCCCATTCACCCAACCAGTATTTGCTGTTTGCCATATGCCAAACACGTTAGATAAATTCAAGATAACACTAACAGCTGTAATTAAACAAGTCTGTTATGTCCTGGCCCTTTAAAAAGAAAAAAGAAAGATGGGGCGTGTGGTCCCACAAGCCTTTGATCGCTTTGAACCCAGCCCTCGAGAGGCAGAGGAAGGGGATCACTGTGAGTTCGAGGCCACCCTGAGACTACATAGTGAATTCCAAGTCAGCTGGGCTAGAGAGAGACCCTACCTCAAAACCAAACGAACAAAAATGCAGGTAGTGAGAAAGCAAAATATATCACATCTCTCTCTCTCTCTCTCTCTCTCTTTTTTTTTTTTTTTTGGTTTTTTGAGATAGGGTCTCGCTCTAGTCCAGGCTGACCTGGAATTCACTATGTAGTCTCAGGGTGGCCTTGAACTCATGGTGATCGGCTACCTCTGCCTTCCGAGTACTGGGATTAAAGGCGTGCGCCACCATGCCTGGCTTGCAAAATATATCACAGAGATTTAAAGAACTCACCTGAATGAAACCTGGGCTGAGGTAGGTGTAGAACCTGTCCCCTTGAGACAGGACAGAAAGAAGAGAACAGAACCCAAAGCCATCATCCCTCGTGCTCCCTACTTCCAGGATGATGCTTGGGAGGAGGCCCCAGGGTTTGGTGACATTACCTCCACACCAATACCTCATTCTGGTGTCACGGGAGCCAGGCGTCCAGCCACCGCGTCCAGTGTCATTTACATGTGAATGAGCGAGCAACGAACGTGGAACAAGTAGGAAGATCTGTATTCTACAAATCGGGTTTTTTGTCGAGGGCACCTCGTTTGCTGCTCCCTGAGCAGGCTAAGGCTGATGCCAGGCCAAAGGAGACCCTGATGGCCTGCGGGGAGGAGGAGACTGTCCTCCACCACCCCAACCTTCCACCCCCAACTCACCCAGACCTCGGCCCCGCCCACAGGCCCGCCCACAGGTCTCCAGACCCGCCCACAAACCTCCAGGCCCGCCCACAGATCGCCAGGCTCCACCCACATACCTCCACGACCCCGCCCACAAGCCTCCAGGCTCCTCCCCAGGCCTCCAGGCCCCGCCCACAGACCCACAGACCGCCCACTAACCTCCAGCCCCGCCCACAGGCCTCAAGGCCCCATCCACTGGTCTCCAGGCCCCGCCCACAAACACGCCCACTGATCTCCGGGTTCCGCCCACAGGCCTCCAGGCCCCGCCCCTCTCCCGCCCACGCCCTCTTTCCCCCTTTCAACTTTCCAGCTGGAGGAACTATTTTCTCTCAAGGTAACCTTCCACCACCCTGGAGGGACAGCCCCGCGGGGACCCTGTGGCCGCTGTCCCACGAGTCTTCATTTTGGGGAGAGTTGTGCAAAGCCCACGCGGGGCCCGGGACTTCAGATGGTGTGGTGGCGCTCGTCTTTAATCCCCGAGCTGCAGCGAGAGTTTCAGGCCAGATCAGCCTAGGCTAGAGTGAGGGAAAAACCCAAACCAAACCTGACAAAAATCCCGAAAGACACTGCTTCTCAGTGCCTTTAAAGAATGCTTAGATTTGAAAGGCGGAAAGGTCTTCTGACGTATTCTTCAATGCTTAGTGTGTCACCGCGCCCAGCTCCTAGGTTTTTCTATAGCTCTTCTGCCCTGTCACCTGGACAGTACATATTCCAGATGTGTCCAAGAGACGCCTGGGCTGCTGGAATGTTGTGAAATGAAATGCCCCTAGAGATCTATTTTACATTATTTATATATTTTTAAGATTTTTATATATTTATGTGCATGGACGTGAGTGCATGCGTGTATGGACACTCCAGGGCCTCCTGCTGCTGTGAAAGAACATTTATTTGCATTACTGTTGGGGTTCTGATTACTGGGGTGACTGGGGAATTCAACCCCAGGGCGTCAAGCAAGTGCCTTCAACTGCTGAGCCATCTTTCCAGCCTCTGAATATATTATTATTATTATTATTATTATTATTATTATTATGTTTTATGACATAGGGTCTCATATAACCCAGCTTGGTCTCCTGAATACAATATGTAGCCAAGGATCATTGTGAATTCCTTTTTATTTTTAAATTTATTTATTTGCAAGCAGAGAGAGACAGAGAGAATGGGCACTCCAGGGCCTCTTGCCACTTGAGTCTCCAGCTGCATGTGCCACTGGCTTTACCTGGGTACTGGGCATCCACCACTACATGTGGGCACTAGGGGATCAAACCTGGGCGGGCAGGCTTCTCAAGAAAGTGCCTTTAACCATGGAGCATCTATCTCCCCAGGCCCCAACCTTGAATTCCTGATCCTCCTGCCTCTACCTTCCCAATGCTGGGATTAGAAGCTTGTGTCACCATGCCTGTCATAATATACTAATAATTTTAAATTAATTAATGTATGTGTGTGTGTGTGTGTGTGTGAGAGAGAGAGAGAGAGAGAGAGAGAGAGAGAGAGAGAGAGAGAGAGAGAGAGAGAGAATAGGCAAACCAGGGTCTCTTTCCTCTGCAGAAAAGTGTGATGTTTCATGTGGGTGCTGGGAAATTGAACTCAAGTTGACAAGCAAGTAAATTTTTACTTAATTAAAAAATTATTTATTTGTGTGTATATGAGAGAGAGTCTGAGCGTACATGGTCTCCTGCCACTGCAAATAAACTCTAGACATAAATGCCACATGTGTATCTTTTTTTTTTTTTCTGAGGTAGGGCCTCTCTCTAGCCCAGGCTGACCTGGAATTCACTATGTAGTCTCAGGGTGGCCTTGAACTAACTCATGGTGATCCTCCTACCTCTGCCTCCTGAGTGCTGGGACTCAAGATGTGCGTCACCATGCCTAGCTTCCACTCATGCATCTTTATATGGGTACTGGGGACTTGAACCTGGGCTGGAAGGCTTTACAATCAAGCTCCTTTAACCACTGAGCCATCTCCCTAGCCCTTAATTTATTTTAAAATTTTAATACTTCTCTAGTTTCTCTCTCTCTCTCTCTCTCTCTCTCTCTCTCTCTCATGTTTTGGTTTGATTTTTTGTTGTTGTTTTCAAGGTATGGTCTCACTCTAGCACAGGCTGACCTGGAATTCACCATGTAGTCTCAGACTGGCCTCAATTTTACAGCAATCCTCCTACTTCTGCCTTCTGAGTGCTGGGATTAAAGAAGTGCCATCTTGGACTGCTTTGCCTTCTTCCCAGCTCCCACCCCTTTTTCGAGCTTCCCCCCCTTTCTGAATGGATGGTGTTTTCTTAGTTCTCCTTAGCTGCTGTGACTGTTACCTTCTCATTGCTGACACAGAGCACCTGTTGCAGTGAGCTTCGCCTTGCTGGACATACACCCAACCAGAAGCAGCTTGTGGAGGAATGGGTTTTATTTTGGCTTACAGACTTGAGGGGAAACATCATGATGGCAGGGAAAATGATGGCATGAGCAGAGGCTCCCGGCCAATATCAGGTGGACAACAGCTGCAGGAAGGTGTGCCAAACACTGGCAAGGGGAAGCTGGTATAACACCCATAAGCCCACCCCCAACACCACCTCCAGCAAGGTACCAACTCCAAAATTGCCATCAGCTGGGGATCAAGCATTCAGAACACATAAGTTTATGGGGGACACCTGAATCAAACCACCACATTTGCCCCTGACCCTCATAACCTGATACTCATCCATGATGTAAAATACAATGCATTCCATCTTACTTTAAAACTCCTCGTAGTTTTTACCAATCCCAATACTGTTCAAACATCCCCATAGTACAAGATCTCTTAACTCTTAGCTGTAGAACAAGCAAGCAACCCCCCAATAAGCAAACACCCCACCCATAATGGCACAGGATAAACACACTGCTAAAGATGTCATTGGGTGTTGCAAAGAAAGATTGAACCAATATGAGATTTAAAAGAAACAGGACAAATACCAAGTTCCATAGCTCCAAGTCCTACATCTCCAACTAGTAGTCTCTGGAGTTCCAATTCTCCCCCTCCAGCTGGGCTGCTCAGAAACCCTGAGAAAAGCTTCTTCGGAGCCAGCTGTTCTCCTTGGCAGCCATCCCATAGTCCTGGCATCTCCACTGGGTCTCCGTTGCAACCCATGGTTCACTCTCATGGCTCCATGGGGCCTCCATACAGGGATTTACAATAATCCTGCCTCACATTACCCAGTGGCCATTTCCAGAAAACAAAGCCCCATTTCAAACCCAGTGGCCCTCTCTTTTCTGCAGTTGTTATACGCCATAGTACCAGGTGGTCTACCAAATTTGTTAATCCAGGCAGGAACAAAGCCATCATTGACGAGCAGGACACTTCAGCATGTAGGTCCCTTACTTTTAAAAGAGTCTGTGGGTGTGGTGGTGCACGCCTTCAATCCCGGCACTAGGAAGGCAGAGGTAGGAGGACTGCCATGAGTTTGAGGCTACTCTGAGACTACATAGTGAGTTCCAGGTCAGCCTGGGCTAGAGTGAGATCCTACCTTGAAAAAAACAAAACAAAACAAAAAGTCTGTATTCCTCCTGCTGTCCCAATGGCAGAACAGCTGGCCAACCTTAATCTTTCAAATAGTTATAGCTGAACAGGTACGGTCTCTGAAACTTTCCTGAAACTTTCCTTTCTTTCTGTGCCATCTCCATCTGCTCACACAAGTCCATTTCTACGCAATGCCACCCTGCACAAGTTCTCAGGGCACAGGCAGGCAGAACACAGCAAGCCTCTCACACAAACTGCTTCTAGACCAGTTGTGACAAAGTTCCTTCTCATATACTGGCTGGCAAGGGGAAGCTGGCTATATCCCCCATAATACTGCCCCAACAACACACTTCTAACAAGTTCCAATTCCCAAATTGCCACCAGCTGGTGATCATGCATTCAGAACATACAAGTTTATGATAGACACCTAATTCAAACCACCACATTCCACTCCTCTCCCTCATAAACTGATAACCATCCATGATGCAAAATGCAATGCATTCAGTCCAACTTTAAAAGTCCCCCATAGTTTTCATCAACCCCAGTAATGTTCCAACATCCCCGTAGTCCAAGGTCTCTTAAGTGTTAACTTGTAAAACTAAAAAACAAACAAAAACACACCCCCAAACAAAAACTTTAATTGCACAGAATAAACATTCACACTGCAAAAAGATGGTACTGGGCTTAACAAAGAAAAATTGAACCAATAAGGCACTTGCCTCCAGTGCCTAAGGCCTGGGGTTCAATTCCCCAGGACCCACATAAGCCAGACCCACAAGGTGGTGGCCCTGGTGTTCTCTCTCTCTCTCTCTCTCTCTGTATCTGCTTGAAAATGAATAAATAAAATTAAAAAAAAGAAAAAAAATTGAACCAATATAAAAATAATTTTTCCCCAGGTAGGGTCTCACTTTAGTTCAGGCTGACCTGGAACTTGCTCTGTATTTCCAGACTGGCTTCAAACTCACAATGCTCCTCCTACCTCTGTCTCCCAAGTGCTAGGATTAAAGGCATGAACCACCATGCCTGGCAAAGATATAGGAAAACATTGTTGGAATGGTTATTTTTTTTTTTGTTTGTTTTTGGAGATAGGTTCTTCATCTAGTTCAGGCTGACCTGGAATTTACTATGTGACTTCAGGCTGGTCTAGAACTCATGGTAATACTTATGCCTCCGTAGTGCTGGGATGAAAGGCATGTACCCCCACACCAGGCTCCAGTACAAAATTTTAAACAAAGAGGGCAAACGTCAAATTCTGTAACTCCATGTCCAACAACTCTAACCAGTGAAGAGCCTCTGGAGTTCCAATTTTGGCCCTCCAGCTCAGCTGCTTAGAGTCTGGGGAAAACTCCATCCCGTGCCGGGTGTGGTGGCGCACGCCTTTAATCCCAGCACTTGGGAGGCAGAGGTAGGAGGATCACCATGAGTTCAAGGCTACCCTGAGACTACATAGTGAATTCCAGGTCATCCTGGGCTAGAGCAAGACCCTACTTCAAAAAAAAAAAAACAAAAAAAAAAAAACAAACCTCCATCCCGTGCTGGCAGCTCTCCTTGGCAGCTGTCCCATAGTTCTGGCTGGGGTCTCCACTGCTGTCCACAGTCCATCCTCGTGGCTCCAATAAGCCTGCTTGTCATAGCCCAAGGCCATTTCCAAAAAACAAAACTGCATTGCAAATCCAATGACCCTCTCTTTCCTGTATTTGTTATATACATCCTAGTACTCAGGTCGGCTACCAAATTTGTTAATCCAGGGGGAATAAAGCTGACTTTGAAGAGTAGGACACTCCTTCAGCATTCAGGTCCCTTGCTTTCTTTTTATTTTTTGTTTTTCAAGGTAGGGTCTCACTGTAGCTCAGGCTGACCTGGAATTGTGGTCTCAGGCTGGCCTTGAACTCACTGCAATCCTCCTGCCTCTGCCTCCCGAGTGCTGGGATTAAAGGAGTGCACTGAGGCCCCTTACTTTCAAAAAAGTCTGCATTCTTCCTGCTGTCATGATGTCAAATCTCAATGGCTGTAATCTCTCAAACGATTGCAGCTGAAGAGGTGGGGTTTCCAGGCAGAAATTTTCATTTCTTTCTGTGCTATATATAGCCTTCTGCTCACACCAGTACATTTTCACACAGTGCAACCCTGTGTAAGTCCTCAGGGCACAGGCAAACTGCAAGCCTCTCACACAAACTGTCTTTATTCCAGGTTGGACAAAGCTTTCTTCCCCTCATCAGCCAAACAGTGGTCCAAGGTTTCTACTGTTTTCAGATCTTTCATCTTTGACCAGAATGATCCATCAAAGCTCTGCGTAGAGCACTGCAAGGTATCTCTTGGGCCAAGGTTTCAAATCCTTCCACATTTCTCCCACAAATCAGTTCCAAAAAGCCAAAAGCCACACAGTCAAGGTTTCTAACAGCAAGGACACCCCTCTCAGTACCAGTTTTCTGTTGTAGTTACCTTCCGGTTGCTGCACCAAGCACCTGACCAAAAGCAGCTTGTGGAGGAAAGGGTTTGTTTTGACTTCCAGTCTCAATGGGAAGTTCCATGCTGCCAGGGGGAAATGTGGCATGAGCAGAGGCTAGACATTCCCTCCTGGCCAACATCAAGTCGAAAACAGCAGCAGGAGAGTGTGCTGAATACTGGCAAGGGGAACCTGTCTATAACCCCCATAAGCCTGTACCCACTAACACACCTTCTCTAGAAGGCTCTAATTCCCAAGTTGCCATCAGCTAGGGACCTAGCATTCAGAACACATGAGTTTATGAAGGATGCTTAATTCAAATTACCACAGTTGACTCTTGGTATCCATTTGCATAAAGGAGATGAGGATTTGTAACAGCATGGAAGAGTATAATATAGAGATAGTCAATGTCTGACATTCAAAATAGAATTTCACAGCAAAATAAGAACTTTATAAACCTGATTAGGGACTTGAAAATTTTTCCTAAGTTCTTTTTTTTTTAGTATTAAGAAAATTCTAGGGGCTGGAGAGATGGCTCAGTGGTTAAGGCATTTGCCATCGAAGCAGAAGGAACAGAGTTCAATTCCCCAGCACCCACATAAAGCCAGATGCACAAAGTGGCACATGCATCTGGAGTTCATTTGCAATGGCAAGAGGCCCTGGAGTGCCCATTCTCTCTCTTTCTCCGTGTGTGTGTGTGTGTGTGTGTGTGTGTGTGTGTGTGTGTGTG
>PVHP010036202.1:0-18074 GCA_004024765.1 Zapus hudsonius | reverse complement strand
AAAGAAAAAGAAAAAGAAAGAATGGTCCTCTATTTTCTGGCAAGAAGACCTGTGTGGCCTCTTACATGCTACTGCTTATTTTCTGACTGGAAACAGGTGTTCACAGGTAAAATTTCAAAATAACTGGTTGGAAAAACTATTCTAAAATGCATTACACATGCTTTGGCCTTTTAAGGAGAGTATGTGAACCAAATTTAATGTTTTTGATGACACGGTTACGAAACTTGGCGATGGCTGAGGTAGGAGCACTGTGTGCGCGGCTCCATTAAGGAGTGCTAGACTGTGAACCACTTACTGGTTCCCGAGTTTCTCTCTCTTGCCCCATTAGGACCTTATCCAGAATCTCAAGTTCTTCTAATCACACACACCTTCAGAATTAAAAGACTATTCTACGACACAACAGAAGAGTGCAAGGGAATTGAGAGATCATTTAATCTATCAAATTTTACAGATAAGAACACTAAGCCCTCAGTAAGTGAGCAGTGCTTTTCTGATTGGTTGCTTTCAATTTTCTGATTTAATAGTTTATAACCCGTGTTTTTCTTCAGAGCATTCATTTGGACTCAGGCTGTTATGGTGATCTTTCTTTAAAATACTAAGGATAAATTTGATTTAAAAATATATTCTTCAAGCGGGCATGGTGGCACACACCTTTAATTCCAGCCCTTGGGAGGCAGAGGTAGGAGATCTACATAGTGAATTCCAGGTCAGCCTGGGCTAGAGTATATATTCCAAGATAAATACAAGGTGGGATGAGCTTAGAATATATATCTGTTTGGTGCCATAAGTACAGCATATTTACTCCCTTAAATAACAGAATCTTGTTAGCTTTCTGTGTGCTCTACTGTTTCACTTAATAGAAGCCCATTTACTTATTCATCCAATACCTGAACCTCCAATCAGAGAATAACCAGGCTACTTGCTCATTAGTTCTTAGTCATTAGAAAGGTGTAAGGCAAAACGAACGTGCATATGATCATTTAGTTCATACTATTTTGTAGATGTGACCCTGATGAAAAGAAAAACACAAAACTTCTCAAGACAATGTCACCCTCACTTTATAGGGGAGGAAATCAAGACAGAGAAGTTGAGCAATTTACTCAGGTTTTACAATTAATCAGGAGGACAGGAGACGTGTAAACCCAGACGCCTGGTGTCATATGGGTGATACATTTAAGGAATTCTTTATCTGCCAAAGCACATATTCAGCTAACTGTATGGCAGTGTGAGAGAAGCAAACCAGTGATGTGGGAGCAGAGAGCAGGGAGCAAATATGAGTGATGACACAGTGAGAATTGAGGTGAACTTTTAAAGTAGTAAACAGTTTATAGACATCACTGCTGAAAGGCAGGCATATGATGTCTGTCTCACGGACACCCTCCCAGTAACCTCAGCGAGTTGTTCCCTCTCTCCCAGGGGTACTGAGGCACAGAGAAAAGCACATTCCTAGGAGCACTCCATGAGAAGGTGCCTGCTTTTGGGTTGCATTCCAGAGTCGCTGTGCAATACAGTTTCTAGAAGTGAAAAGATGAAAGAGGCCCTAGGTAAGGGGAGACGGGTTAGAGCAAAAGGGGAGGTGAGGTGAGCAGAGGAGGCGGTGTAAATGCTGTCAGCACTGTCCACGGCTGCTCAGTGCATGGAAGGGAATCTAGGCCCCTGCTCCTTCTCCTTCTCCTTCTCCTGCCTCCTGCCTTCTTCTTCCTTCCTTCTTCCATGCCAACACTACACTCTCGGGTCTCACGACTTCACTGCTTGCTGACCTTCCATCCCTAAACCTCACCAAGTCTGCGCCCTGCAGAAACGTTGTGCACAATGGAGTTTCCTTCTGAAATATTCTGCCTGTGTTTTTCCTAGCTAACTCCTGAGCAGCATCCTGTCTTGATCTAAACATAATTCACTCAGACAGGTCTGAGAGTCCCCACTGCGTCAGAGAATCTCCCAGCTCTTTCTTCATAGCGTCACCCTACTTTATAATTACACTCATGGCTCAACAGACTGCATGCTCCAGGAAGGTGGGGACTCGTGTGTGTGTGTGTGTGTGTGTGTGTGTGTGTGTGTGTGTGTGTGTGTGTGGACATAAGCATGCTCTAGTGTGCATGTAGAGGTCAGAGGGTCTTGGGGTGTTGGACCTTGCCTCCCACCTTGTTTGAGACAGGGTCTCTCTTATCTAGCTACTATGAGTGCCAGGCTGGCTTGCTGGGATTATAGACCTGTGTACCTCTTACTTCATTACATGGGTTCCGGGGACTAGAATTCTGGTCATTAGGCTTGTGCAGCAAGGGCTTTTAACCACTGAGCTACCTCTGGGGCCCCCATCTCTGGTTTTTCTTTCCCCTACTGTTTCTTTTTTAAACTCATGACTGACACCTAGCTCATCAAAAGAAGTTGAAGCTATGATTGAAAGAGCCTGGCCTCTATCTTGGGGATAATAAGAAGACAGAAAATGCTAATCAAAAGATGATGGTAACATCAAATAGAAGTTTAAATTAAGTGAAGCATAACCAGTGCAGAGTGGGTGATAGTTGAGAGAAAGAACCAGGCTAGAAAGACCAGTTGAGGGTCATTTCAACAATCTCAATGAAGGGCTGAACCAAAGCAGTGTCAGAGGGCAGCTCAAGAGATGACACAGGGGCTATGGCCTGATTCATTCACTCGATGAGTGTGTGTGTGTGTGTGTGTGTGTGTGTGTGTGTGTGTGTGCAAGCTATATTGTCCAACTAAGTGTGTAAGAAAAAGCATTCAAAATTAAGCTTGCAGACTCCCAAGAATAGGAAACCAGGAGACTCCAGAGAAAACCTCTACTTCTCTTTGGCTAAGAAGAGTGGGCATACACATCAATAAGTCTCTAATAACTATGCTCATTCCCTTTAATCCAAGCTGCTCTTGCTTTGGGCTGGATAATCTGTTCTACCTTACAGATGTTGGAGAATATTGGGGAGAATCAACAATTGATAGCTAACTCCACACCAGGAGATGGGTACCACATCTGCTCGGGCCCAGGAGCCATTGCAGAGGAAGCAGTGACGTAAGTACTGCTCTCATTGCCAGCCTGAAAACCAGCTCCAAGGAGATGGTGACAGACACTGTGGTCACCAAACTTCATCAAAACAAAGATACAAAGGATACAGAGAACTCAACACCAAATCAGATTTCTAACACACCTGCCAAGGCTCAGGGAACATTGAAGAAGAAGGGGCAGAAAGATGTGAGAGTCTCAGAGTGAGTGGGATTAGCCTGAGGTACTGTCTCCTTCCCCCCTTCAGAGACCGACTGAGGCCTCTAGGAATACCAGTAACCCCACCAAGGAGGACCCTCTGTATAATGGGGTGGGGAGAGGGTATAAAAGAGCACGCATTTTTTATTTTAAAAAATCAATCAATAATTTTTTTTCAATTTAAAAGAATGTTAATTAGAGCTTTCTCTTTTGAAAAGTCATTCAGTAAGATTATCTGGTTGTATCAAAAAAAATTAAGCTTGTAGACAAAAATATAAAGCTCCCCATAAGAGGAAAAATTCAGAAAAGCTAAAGACTGACACTGAGATCCAACAAGGAATGAATAACCACTTTCTAGGACATTTGCTACCTCTTCAGGGGTAGGTTGGTAAGGTTACACACATCTCTCTATAAAAGTTTTCTGACAAGAGAATAGAGATGGGCTGGAGAGATGGCTCAGAGGTTAAGGCACTTGCCTCCAGTGCCTAAGGCCCTGGGTTCAATTCCCCAGGACCCACATAAGCCAGACCCACAAGGTGGTGGCCCTGGTGCGTTCTCTCTCTCTCTCTCTCTCTCTCTCTCTCTCTCTCTCTCTCTCTCTCTCTCTCTCCTAGTAAATGAATAAATAATTTAAAATAAATAAAATATTTTTTTAAAAAAAGAGAGAATACAGATGTTAGAGTAATGCTTGTTAAGACAACCTAACTAGGTTTTGCTGGAAAAGGATAAACCAGGAGAGAGCTAGGGAAACAACGGTCTAGGTAGTATAAGTAGTATTGCCTTTATTAAGAAAAAAAACTGTAAAAGTAAAACCTACATATGTTGCAAGGATGTTGTGGGTCCCGAGGTTAAGGGTGACAAACTGGAATGGGTAGTTGGGGACCATGAATGCATGTAGCTCAGGGTATGAGGTTGTCTAATAACCAGATGGGGACTGACCTTTCAGCAGTCATGACTGCTGGGGGCTGTATGGCCCCTGAGATTCTCTTCCTAAATACAGCTTGCTGTAATAAGTGGAAAGCCAGGATTCCAATAATCTTTGTCTTATATTTTAAAAATAACACTCTTTTCTTGAAAATGGAATGCTCTCGGTAACTCTTCTCCTTAATTTCCTGCATTTGCGTGAAATCTAAAGGTTACTTTAAATATAAAGTTCATCTTCTCGAGAGCATCTGGGAGTGGATACAGTGAGTCTATTTTAACTTCATGTTTAGCAGTAGTAAGTGTGCTCGGAGTGGATGGCACCAGGGAGCTGCCATTTTTCACACTTCTCATAGCACTCTGCTTTCCTCTCACATATGTCAGGAGGAAAGAGCCAAACTCTAAACTCCTGCTTCCCCAGAGCCACTAAGAATCATGTCTCGGGTGCTGCCAGGCTGTCACAGACCACCTCCACTTTCCATCTAAACCTGATGGCCTGAGGACGGGGCAGAGAGGTGAAGGATAGAGAGTGTGTGTCTGTTCTGATGGAGGTGTGATATGCTCCAATTTATTGGAGAAGAGATATCGGGGACATAATCAGAAATTCATA
Source organism: Zapus hudsonius (assembly GCA_004024765.1). Classification (NCBI taxonomy): domain Eukaryota; kingdom Metazoa; phylum Chordata; class Mammalia; order Rodentia; family Dipodidae; genus Zapus; species Zapus hudsonius. Next base: position 13,329 of record PVHP010036202.1, on the reverse strand, counting down.
TTTGGTCTTGGTCCAGGATTCCTGGCAGAGTTTCTAACATGCTTCTAATTTCCTGATTAGAAGGGCTGAGAGGAGCATCTTTTAAGTCCCTCTTAAAACACTGGTTATGCTAATGAGGTGGCTCTTGGAGGAAGGGAGCTGCTTACCAGAGCTCTGATTGGAGGGCTAGACCTTTCAGCACTGCTGCCTGACCTCAAGGAGACAGGGACCAGAGGTTCCTCCAAATGCCCATGATTTACCGGGTCATGCTGGTGAAATCAGAAACCCCTAAACAACAGGGTCCAGAGTTCTTCTGGCCTGGTGAGCACACCGAGATGTTAGGGAGGCTTGCAGGGAAGGGTGTTCTGCTCCATGGTCTGAGTTTTGTGAGCCCTTCCTTCTAGCACATTCTTGAGGTTAAATGTACAGGTGGAAGTTTGGGACATGGGAGATGAAACGTGGTGTTTGAAATGAGGACAATCTTGAGGAATTGGAGGCTCCCATCAGGGAGATAGTGGATTGAATTGTAGGAGCACCTGCTGTAGGAGAAACAACTAAGTGCAGCTTGGGGTGAAGAGGCTGCACGTCTGGTATCACAAGAATTATGGGAAGGGGGTACCCTGGGTAGGTAGCTCTGTTTAGGAAATCCTCACTGTTCTGCAGGAACAGCCCTTGACTGGGCGCTGATGAAATTCAGGACCCAAGCCCTAAGAGAAGGCATCCCTGTCTGGGAGGCAGCCTTTACATACTTAGTACCAACAGGGAGAAATTTATTAAGATGATCACCAGCTCACTGGAACAGCAAGCTGCAAGTTCAAGTTCACCTTCATTCTGCAACCAGTGCCTACTTTGAAACAGGAAGCACCTAACTCCATGTGGACTTGTACAAAACTGGGCTGATGGTGGGAGCTTTCCTCTACCGGCTCCTAACTCACAGAAAAGGGTTCCCTACTTCTTAAACTTTCTTTCTCCCTATCTCATTTTCTTCAGGGTGTGTTCCTGTTTCCCGTATTTATTGTACCCATTTGATTTTTCTCTGCTCCGGAGAAGTTTTAGTCTTTAGCAGGATCATTTCTCTGCATCCACTCATGCCTCCTTCTCCACCACTTCCTCCCTAAACTTTTACTGCATTGTGGTAAGAACAGTTTAATTTGAGATCTATCCTTTCAATGAACTTATTTTAATATTTTCTGGAAATGTGGTCATGAGTGGTGTGTGTAGTACATATATGTGTGTGCACCCATGAGACCCCTGAGGGTTTGCCTGTGGTGATTTGTTCCATTGCTCCTCTACCAGTTCTTTTTGTTTGTTTGTTTGTTTCACTTCTTTTTTTAATATATATTTATTGTCCATAATGAGTTACATTATTTAGTGGGCAAACGATGAGTTGTTATCCTCAATTCCCCAATGCCCCCTCTCCCCATCCCCAATCAGTTGGATATCCTCCTCCGTGGGTCGTCTGGATCAGTCCTTGTGACAAGGGACCATGGATAGCCTAGTACTCAGCCGGGTTCTCCTGGCCCAAGTGTGTTGTTACTGAGGGGTGCCATGCCTCTGGATAGTCTCCCCCACCATGGCTCTCACAATCTTTCCACCCCCTCTTCCGCTCAACTCCCTGAGTCGTGTCTACCAGTTCTTACTTGAGCCAGTCTCTACTCCCCACAGCACTGGGGCTACAGATGTGTGTAGACACACCCAGATTTTCATGAGAGTCCTGAGGAGCCGACTTGAGCAGTCTTTCAGGTCTTCTCAGACCCTCGTGCTTCACAGGAAGTGCTCTAACTTATGAACCATCTCTCCAGCCCCTGTCTTTGCAGTCTGGAGAGGGAACCGAGGACCATACATATACTGAGTACTCTACCACAGATCTACACCCAGCACTATTTGTGTGTGTGTGTGTGTGTGTGTGTGTGTGTGTGTGGAGAGGGTACACACATACCAGTCATGTTCCCCTTTGCATCCAGCTTAATGTGGGTGCTGGGGAATCAAACCCAAGCCAAGAACTTTGCAAGCAAGTGCCTTGAACCACTGAGCCATCTTCCCAGCCCAAACTTTTAAGCATATGATATGTTCTTGTCTGACTATAGGTACAATGTTGTATGGCAGCTCTGTAGAGTTTACTCATCTCACCTAATGGCAACTTAATGCCTACAGATTAGGAACTCCTCATTTCTCTTTTCCCCCAACCACTGGTAACTAGCACCATTTCACTCTTTCATCTATGACCTTGACTGTTTCACAGAACTCAGTAAAGCGGTATCAATGAATATTTGCCTTTCTGTGGCTAGCTTACGTCTGAGCATAATGTCCTCAGGTTTCGTCCATGCTGACACATTGCAGAATCTCCTTCTTTTTCAAGGCTGCACTGTATTCTGTGATATGAATCTACCACATTTTCTTTGTTTTCTGTTTGTTATTTTCCAATGGGGGCCACACTATAGTACAAGCAGCCCTTGAACTTCTGGGTTCCATCCATTCTTCTGGCTTATCTTCCTGAGTAGCTGGGATGCAACAGACATGTGCTCCTGCACCTCTTTATTCTCTTTATCTATTAATCTTCCCATGGAAATTTAGGCTGTTTCCATAGCTTAGCCACTGTGCATGTTGCTGTAATGAACACAGAAGTGCTATTATCGCTTTGAGATTCTAATCTGAAATATTAATGCTATAACCAGCACTCAGAAGTAGGATTACATCATCATATGGATTTATGAATCCCACTAACAGTATCCAGGGTTCCAATTTTCTCCACATGTTTACCAAGTTGTCTTGTATTATTAGTATTATTATTTTGGCAGCAGCCATTCTGGTAGTTGCGCAGTGATGATTTATAATGATTTTAAATTGCATTTCTGGGAGATGGCTCAGTAGGAAAAGTGCTTGCCTCACACGCATGAAGACCTGAGTTTGATTTCAGTACGCATATACAAGTGCAGGGTGTAGTGGAACATGCCTGTCATCCCAATGCTGGGGAGATGGAGATAGGAGGCTCCCCAAGACTTGCAGGACAGTCACTCTAGCTTAATAGGTATGCTCCAGACCAATGAGAGACCCTGTCTCAAGAAAAGGTGGATGGCATTCTTGAGGAAGACACCTGAGATTGTCCACACATATTTGCATATAGATCTGCACGTGTGCCCACATGTATGCATGAACATGCGTATACACACAAATGCATGTGCAAAAATAAAAAATGCAAGCAATGGCTTGTATACTTGTCAGCCACTTCTATGTCTATGTTAGAGAGAAATGTCTGTAGTCCTCAGCCCATTTTTAAATCATTGTGTTATTATTATTATCATTTAATATTTCATTTATTTGAAAGAGAGAAAGAGACAAAGAGAATAAGCATGGGCACTCCAGGACCTCTTGACATTGCAAAAGAAGTCAAAACGCATGCGCCACTTTGTGCACCTAGCTTTACATGGGTACTGGGAACTGAATCTGGGCTGGCAGGCTTGGTGAATGAGTACCTTTACCTGCTGAGCCATCTCTCCAGCCCTGCTGTTGTTATTATTATTGCTCCTCAGTCAAAGCTGTTTACATCGTTTGGAGATTCATCCAGTGCAAGATTTGTAAACTTTTTCTTTCATTTGGTAGGTTGCCCTTTCATTCTGAGTTTTCTTTGTGGCAGAGAGCTTTTCAGTCTAATGTGCTCACTAGTGCTCTCACATCTCAACTCTACCCAAGGTAACATGATTTTTATGCTGCTCTGAGGCTGGACCTGCTGTTGCCTCAGTGAGCACCATGGACTGCCAATTGGTAAAATCCATGACTTCTCAGTATGCTTCCAGGTTACTTCCTTCTCCATAACCACCTTTCAAAAAAGCATTCTCCTTTGACTTGACTCTGATCCTATGGCCAACACAGGATCTCCGTCTCCTTTACCTAGAATGTGAGTATGAGCCTGTCAACATTTCTCTTGTGTTCCTAGTATGCAGTCTTTCTCTTTGCTTCAACTACAGCTTGTGTGCCCATGATTCCCAGATCCACCTAACACTGCTCCTGACTTCTTGCTCCTGGACTAGAAGTTCGCATTTCTAACTGTTTCAAGATAACCTCTGAATATCTTATGAGTGAGTCCCTCTAACTCAGCATACTCAGAGCTGAACTGTGCTTTGCTCACCTTTTCTCTTCATCACTTACACTGGCATTATGTTCTGCTGGTTCTCATTCCAAAATGTCTTTTTGGTACAGTGATTGCTAATCATTACTTTCACTATCATTACCCAGTGCAGCCCCAGAGCCCTTCATCAGGACCAGCAAGTGGCTAAAAGGAGAACTGGGAATCAGGCTAATGTATTTCTTCTTCATCATCATTCCCATCATCATCTTCTCAATGGCCATGTGTACTGAGAAAGTTATTTAATTTCTTTAAGACTCAGTTTCTGGGCAGATTTCATAGATCAGAGTGGTAGAGTGATTACATACCATGCATGAAGCCCTGGGTTCAATACTCAACACTGTATAACCTCAGCATGGTGGTGCATGTCTGTAATCTCAGCACTCAGATAGAGTAATTCAACAATGTAAAACTATGACTTTCCTAGATGAGAAGTTCTACTTTTGTCAGTGTTTGCTTAAAAACAGCAAAGAAGTCCATTGAATATTTATTGTCTATATTACAAAGACCATCTCATAAGTATGATGTTAATGGTTCCAACATCATCACTCCTTATTACATCACCTATATACCTACAGTACCGTATGATGTCAAGCCTTGGCTTCTTTGTAAAAAATATTTGAGAGCAAGAGGGACAGAAAGAGAGACAGAGAGACAGACAGAGACAGAGACAGAGAGACAAAGAGTGGGTATAGACACTCCAGGGCCTCTTGCCACTGCAAATGGACTCCAGATGCACGTGCCACTTTGTATATCTGGCTTTACGTGGGTACTGGGGAATCAAACCCAGGCCAGCATCAATGCTTGGTTTCTTTCGTGCAGCCTCTCCATTTCAAAGGTCTTTGCCTTTAAATTATAGCTGATGAAATCATATTTATATTTGCATAAGCATGTTTTCATCAATGAACACTAATTAGTTGGCAGCAAAATAAAAACCCTCCTTATAAACCTGACACATAGCATTTATTTACTTGTTCATTCACCAAATATTTGCTGAGACCCAGGCACTGTACAAGGCACTAGGAAGACAAAGAACATTATCCTACTATCCTATGCTCTTCAACAAGTGCACAATCTGGTTGACTTCCAGCACAAGGGGACAAGCACATGAACAGAGCAGTGATTCTAGCCCCCAGTTATGTTGGACTTCCTAAAGTTGTTTTTTTTTCTTGGCAAAATGCTGATTCCTGAGATGACCAGCAGAGATTCTAATTTAACTCATCAAAGATACCTTTTTTTAAAAACAATTCTCTGGCATAGCTGTGTGAAGCAGGCATGGTAATCCTTTGGAACAGAGCTATATACAGACGTCTACGGGACACGAGAGACATATCCAGAAGCTAGTAGTTTTGGTTGTTCTATATCTGTCTTCTTCTCCCTTCTTGAATCTACTCAGGTAACACCCCCTCCTTCATGGGACTTAAGAGTCACTGGGCTGCCTGCAGCCCAGGATTATGTTTTCATTGTTTTTCTTATAATTGATTTAGAAATAGAAAAGGCAACCAATGTCGAATAATAATACACAGGGGGAGGCTTATGAAAGGAAATCAGAAAAAAAGTTTCCTAATCTCAAGAAAGATAAATGAGAAAGTTTTGCTCATTGTCTGGGTGCTCCTATGGGTGGCTGTAACATCAGAAACTGTGGGATCTGCACTGTGACCATGAAGGGAGCCACCCTGAGGCGGAACTGACATCTAGAAATGAGCTGGGTTTAGGTGGACACTACTGTCCTTGCATCAGACATTCCTGGTGTCAGTCCATTTGTACAATTCTTGAAGCATGAAATAGCAAATTCCCTAATAGTTTATGCTGCCTTGAGTAAGAATGTCTTGTTTACCTGCAGATGCAGACTCAAGACCAAGCATGAGGAGCCAGTGGAGAAGCAAGTTCAAAGGCAAGAAAATAAAAACATGAGGTTTCTGGGAAAGTCACACAGGTCAGGTTGATTCAAAGAGCACAGCAATCAGAGAAGGCTGGAAAGGTGGGAGTGAGCTGCCTCTTGAGGAGCTGTGTGTGTGGTTAAGTATGGCCTTAAATTCTCTGCAGAGCCTCCTAAAAGGAGGGTGAGTCTGTCAATGTGCCATGAATCCCATTGACTTTGTGACTTGCTTTGACCAATAAAATGTGTCAGAAAAAATGCTGTTTTAAATACTAGTCCTGAGGCCTGCCTCTTGAATGTTGCTTAGAGCTGCCAGGCTGAAAGGAAGATAACCTAGTTTACTTAAGAATTACAGGCAGGTGGAGAATGGAGGTGCATTACCAACAGCCATCTTGGACCAGTTATTTCATGTGAATTGCACACAGATTCCAGCCAACCCATGGAATCATGAGAAATACTTAACCACTGTTGTAAGTGAGACACTAGACTGAGGGTGGTTTGCTGTGAAACAACAGGTATCTGATAACATAGGTCATAGTACAACATGCCGACTGCACTCTGAAAACTATGAGGAGTGACCTATTAGACTCTGGGCAGCAGCATGGACAATGGCTTGGTGCACGGCAGGGTGGAGGTGGAGGGACATGTTAGACTCTGGAATTAACAGGGGAGAGAAATAATGAAGCTCTGAGCTAAAACAGTAGCAGTGAGAGTCACCACAGAGGTGACATCCCCATGGTGCTGAGCAGAGGCTGAAGGGCGGAGGATGAAGATGGATTAAAGGCTCACTTGAAGGTTTCTGAGTTGGGTAAAAAAAATGAGTAACAGCATCATTCACTAAGAGACAAATTATGGGAGGGTGAGAGGGTTAAAGTGATGCTGGAGCATCCAAGTGGAATTCTACAGCAAGAGGTTTGGAATATTCAGTAATGTTTGATGACTGAGTTAGCATGCCCGTTCCAGGTAGGGTAGTGAGTGTTCTGGTCCAAAGAGTCACCTTGCTATGGTCCGTAAGGAATAATGTGACAGCTTCTAAGACAAGTAAAGTTTTAATGGTATGAACACATTTTGATACTTCATCAGAATGGGAAGGAAAAGTGAAGATTCTATGCCATCCAAAATGCTGACAGATCTGCACAGTTTAGCTTTCTGTGTGTTAATCTGTGACAACACGCTGCTAGTGAACAATGTTTCTAAGTCAAGACATCGGCATTTGTAGTGCAAGCTCTATGATGGAAACTATCCTTTCCTCCCTCCTCCCTGCATCCCTCCTCCCCTCTCTTGCAGGTTCTTTATCTATCTCCCATCCTGTACAGCCACAAACATCAGAGACTATGAGCTACGATGAGCTGAGATGGTCTCCAAATTGTGTATTTTGTGACGTGGGCACAAACTGCCTCACCAGTGTAACAGAGTATGCAAGCGACCAATAGCATTCAACGTACATGTAGATATTAACTTACCTTTGATGTTGATTAAAGTAGCAAGTAAATGGCTGGGAACCGATCTCCTCTTTCCAATACTGTTGCCAGTTCATGACGCTTTCCAAGTTCTTCTGGTTTTCTCTCTTACAGGGAGGAATGTAGGAGCACTAACGAGACAGAACACAGAGAAGAATCCTGTTATTCTATGGAATATTCAGGTATAGTCCTTTACCCCTGGAAGACTTTATTTTATTACAGCACACTAGCTGGGACTCATGGGAAGGTATAAACGTAGTGGGAGCCAGTGCCAGGTTAGCATGAGATGGCAGCCCGTGGTTGTGAATGTGCCACCACATTCACTCCTGACCCACCTGGCATTCTCATCTTGAGACAGGAAGTGATGCTGAATGGTACCTCAGCCATGGAGCAAACCATCACAAAACCATCTTAATGTAGTAAAGTACTCTGGCTGGGACTGTCCCTGAGGACCACCGGTCTCTACATCTTCTTGTAGCCTTACTGGCTTAGTTCCTAGTACATTTTTTAATATAGAGATGGAATTCTGCAGATAGTAAATCTAATTTAGTCCTAATCTTTAAATACAACCAAATTGAAATTGCTTAACTCTATTTCCAATTTGGCACTAAGGACAAAAAAATTCCAGTAACAAAAATATGTTCAGTCATTAGGAGAAAAGGACATTTTATAAACAATGAGTTACAATGTTATAACAAATTAAGAGTATAATATTCTCTCTCTCTCTGGAGATACCTGTCACTCAACAGGGGGAGGCAAGTCCTAGTCCCAATTTCTCTCTGTGGACCTCGATTGTTTCCTCTTCCACTTTTAACTAGCCTGTCGGGAACACAGCTCTTCTGAGAGACTCTCTAAGCACTGAAATCTGTGTTCATTTCTTACATTCTCTCACACAATGAAATCAGCAGAAAATTTCCTCTCAAGTATGTATCAATGTAATTTTGCTAACTTGTGGCTTTTCCCAGCCATGTAGCTGATGAAGTAGTTCTCTTAAAAGGACTCGATTAAACAATATAGACTCAGCAATTCTTCACCCCAGATGTTAGCGGGAACCCTTAGCTCTCTAAGCCGTTCTCTGCAACTCAGTCTTTTATGATGAAGAAAGTGCCAGCTTATAGTTATTGTTTATAACACACCAGACAAATCTCTAATGTGACTGACTCTGTGCATTCTTTCAACTCTCTAATGATCCCATTGGACAGATCAGGGAACTGTGATTCCTGGCAGCTCTATAGCTAGATTCTGTGATCCCATTGTATTCTCCTCTCAGATGTTTCACCAAGGTGTCTGATACCAAGGAGCAGCAGATAAAAAGCATTAGCTATATGGTATAATGTGAGTCCCCTTGTTTGATGCTGTTACTATTATCATTATTTTGAGACAAGGTTTTGCTACATAGCCATCAGTGGCCTGAAACTCACTCCATATCCCCAGATGGCGTCAAACTGGCAGCAGTCCTCCTGCCTCAGCCTTCTGAGTGGATTATAGGTGTATGCCTCCATGCCTGGCTTTATAGTTTTATGTACAGCATATAATTTTGTAACACATTTTCCTCTTTATATTTTCTGCAAAATTCAAATTTTATGATGGACACAGACTGCTTTTCAGGATAGAATCCTCGTCTGTCTCATCCTCCCATCACCATGGGACCTAGACAAAGAGAAGGAGCTGCTCCTCAATCGGCCACATCATCACACCTACCCTCCTACTAATGCTGCTTGTCTTTAATCACCTTTCACGAGTCAGCTCTGCTGTACCTGCCTGAAGGAGCCTTCTCTCTCCTGCTCCGCTATCAAATGCCCTTCTTCACTTTACTGCTGTGAAATCACAGCCAGATTCACACAGCATCACACTTGTCTGCTTTATGTCTGCCTCCCCAGCTGGCTAGCAAGTTGAGAACAGGGCTGTTATTTTTCTTTTCTGTATTTCCACCCTGAAGATTATATGTGATAATAGTGAAGTTTCAAAAATTTTGGTTGAATCAGTTCATAAAATTCATACTTTTTTTTGAGACAAGGTCTCACTCTATCCCGGGCTGCCTTGCAACTCATTCTGCAGCCCAGGCTGGCCTCAAACTCACAGCAATCCTACCCTCAGCCTCCTGAATGCTGAAATTAATGGAGTGAGCCATCATACTCAGCTGTATTTTTTTTATTCAGGATGATAAAGGTACTTTCATAAGCTAAACATTTAAAAATATATGAATATAAACTTTTTAAATTGTAATACATTTATCTACTTTCTTTCATATATAACAAGTCCATGTTACACAAATATGACTGAATCACTGAATACTTACCCTGTATACATATAGCTTCCCTCCCATTACTAAGGCAAGTTAAGATTTTTCTGGAAGATTCTTTGTTCTTAATACTTCCAAAAACTACAATTGGGCTTGAGCAGCCATAGGACCCAATATATGGGATTTCAGTCCTGTGGTTTGTTTGGTGTCTGCCTTCAGTAAATTATCTCCTGTTCCTGGGTTTCATTTTTTTTTCCTAATCTGTAGAAACTCCAAAGTAATTTTTAGCTCTATGATTCGGATTCTATTCTTGGAGGCACACCAAGACAGAAACCAGCAGAAGGCAGGGGTACAAACACCACCGCAGTGTTTTTCCCAAAAGAGATCCTGCCCACTAGGGAGATGATTGGAACCCTGGCTGAGCCACCATTCCAGCCAGCAAAGTGGACAAGAATGGTAGGTCTTTGTTCTGGAACCTGTACCTTCTTTACATTAGGAAAATATTTGCAAGAGGACCATGACTTTCTATTGCTTGTTTTCTGCAAGGTTTTGACTATTTCCTTTTCCTATATTAACATATTTCCTTTCTACACATGGGCAGTTAGTTTATAAAATAAAAGTAGGTGCTAATTTAGTGTGCTGTTTCTAGGAAGAAGAAATTCCAGTTTGGGAGATACAATCTGAGGTGTGAATATCTAAGAATTCACCAGAGCCTCTTTAACAATGGATGGCATATAGTTGACACCGAGGCAGACAAAACATTTCAGCAAAGAACCAACTGTAGTCAAAGCACACTTAACATTTTCATAAGCTGACTCAGTTTGAATTCTTTAACATTCAGCTTTTCGAGGAGAAATAAGTTCAAAATAAACATCTCTACCAAATGGCAAATCCAATATTTGACCAGGACAATCACACCTATGCTCCTAAAAAAGCCAGAGGAAGATATTCAGTTTCATATTAGTTATGTGATGGTTTCATGCGGATTGAACAAAATACTTCTTGACTCCTGACTTTAGGAAATGTTAAGTACATTGATGTATTTTGATAAACACACATACGTGAGTGTGTGTGTGTGTGTGTGTGTGTGTGTGTGTGTGTGCAAGCATTCTTTTTTTGTGGACTTCATTCTTCCTAAAGAGCAGCAGCACAGGTTAAATTTCAAGTGTACAATACACAAGCACCTTGGTAAAGTTAATATCATCTTGAAAGGAGAAGTTTTAAAGGATAAACTTATATTCTCAAAATTTACTATTTTTCATTGTCTCAAATCTTGATTCCAAGTTATTTATCTTGGAATGTTTGTGAAGCCTATCTCTGATCCTTCCTAGGTCCCCTCTCGATTCTATATAGTGGATAACTAGAATCTCCAAACTTTAAAATCCTTAGAAATGAAGTTTCAAAGCAGTGGTCAGAAAGAGCAGTAGAAAATCCAGTCATAGACACTCCTGTTCTGCCTAGATTATTCAAGTCTGATGATTTTCCTTGCCCTTAAGATGTCCTCCATGAACATCTGTTTCGAGGAGATACAGATAAAAATCTGTATCATATCATTGTAATTACCTGTATCACCATCATGACCAAAATTTACTGGCAGGGCTGGAGAAATGGCTCAGGGGGGTAAGGCACTTGCATCCAGTGCCTAAGGCCCTGGGTTCAATTCCCCAGGACCCACATAAGCCAGACCCACAAGGTGGTGGCCCTGGTGTGCGCTCTCTCTCTCTCTCTCTCTCTCTCTCTCTCTCTCTCTCTCTCTCTCTCTCTCTCTCTCTCCTTGAAAATGAATAAATAAAATATTTTTTAAGAATTTACTGGCAAATATCAGGCATATGGTAAATCCAAATGAGCAAATAGTACAACCTCATGCTCATTATATAGATGTGGAAACAGACACAGAGGGGCCTAAGAAAACTTACTCAAGATCACAATGACAAATGAACACATGGAATTTAGACTGCAGAATAAGGTTTTGTTTTTGAGAGAGTTTCACTCTGGCCTGGAACTCACTATGTAGCCCAGACTTGCTTTGAACTCACGACGTAGCTGAAGATGACTTTGAGCTCCTGATCCTTTGGACTCTACTGCACAAGTGCTGAGATGACAGGACTGTGCCACGGCATCCAGCTTGTAACGGATTCTTAACACTGCTCCACGCTTCCCTCCATGTTTCTACCTGCTGGTCTCCCCTGTTTTCCTGCTCTGCAGCTTGCTGGTTTGGAGGTAAGGAGATGGTCTGCCCTTTGCATTCTCTTGGAGAATCCATTTCTGTTGGAACTGGTGTAGTCCTCCTGAGGACTGTAGAGCTGAGGGATTCTGGGGCAGCAATTTGTTTCCCTGATCATCTCAAAGAAATGCAGTTCTAAGTCCTTGCTTTTTTCCTCCTGCCTCAATTTGACTTCAGGGTTGGTTTCTGGTGTTGTTGGTATAATTTCATCTATGTGAATTGATAAACATGATGGTTTGGGTCATGAAATACAACAAGCATTTCTTGAAGAAACTTCTTTTAAATATATATGTATTATATATGTATATAATGTGTATATATATATATATATATATATATATATATATATATATATATATTGTGTATATGGGTGCTGCAAAGGAATGTCTGTTTGGCTTAATGTGGGTGGGTGGCTCGAGAATTGAGCCAGGGCCTGAAGGCTTTGGAAGCAAATGCTTTTAACTTCTGAGCCATCTTCCCCTCAAGAAACTTCTTCTTATGGGTATAACCTATTCTGTTTTCATTTGCAAAAACAGCATTTCTCAACTACTCCTATCACCCATATAGCCCTCACCTGGATCTGTGCCACCTGTCACTGAATGTGGATGAGATCACAGTTTTTTAAAAAGTTAGCCAGTATGGTAGCGTCGGCCTTTAACCCCAGCACTAGGGGGCTGAGGTAGAAGCATAGCTGTGAGTTCCAGGTCAGCCTAAAACTACAGAGTAAGTTCCAAGTGGGCCTGAGCTACAGTGCAATTTTTGTTTAACAAAACAAAACAACAAACCTTAGGGAAAGACTCTATTACAAACAAAAAAAGGAAGAGAATCAGAAATTTACAAAGGTAGTGAAAGTGCTGAGAAAAAGACGGGTAATGTACAAGAAAGAAGTTAAGCCAAACAGCTCCAGGCACAGGACTACCCAGTAAACCAGGTGGGCCTGGTGAGAGTCCTCCCTCCTTCAGGACAAGCCCACAGTCTTCAGAAGCCTCAAAATCACTTGTAGCTTTTGGTGACCCAGTGATTCCCTCTGTGGAAAGGAGTCCCATTCTGTCATGCATTATAACCTGAAAGGCGGTGGCCAGATACCATTTTAGGAGAGAAACTACTGTTTGAAAATGAGCCACCCTGGAACCTGAATGAATCCGCAGAGCCCCACACTGAGAGACAGCCCTGGATGCAGCTATGGAGAGTCACAAGGCCAGATTAAGCCAAAAAAGCGAAGAGGCAACAGGCGTGGCTCATGCAGTGAAGCTCTTAGGAAAATGTAGTGCTTGTAGCTGGGAGCCCTTCTCGCCAAGGAAGAATAACCTTGAAGTTTAATAGCCCTGAACCTGAACACCCGTGGAGACACCTAGGTCATTGCTGTTGAGCCTTAAACTCCAAAGGTCCACACCTCACCCCGTCCACAACTGCATATCTCCA
>PVHP010036201.1:0-17745 GCA_004024765.1 Zapus hudsonius | reverse complement strand
GGTGAACCAGCACTATAGACCTGTTGTACAGCATGGCACCTCAAGGCAACAATAATGTATTGCTTACTTAGCATTTATTTATTTATTACTACTAGTAAGTGTTCTCATAAAAAATAAAATTTAGGATTTATATATATTTTTAAATTTTATTTTTTCATTTTCAAGGAGAGAGAGAGAGAGAGAGAGAGAGAGAGAGAGAGAGAGAGAGAGAGAGAGAGAGCCACCTTGTGGGTCTGGCTTATGTGGGCACTGGGGAATTGAACCCAGGGCTTTAGGCACTGGAGGCAAGTACCTTAACTGCTGAGCCATTTCTCCAGCCCCAAGATTCATATTTTTTAACCTATCAATTTTATAGGACACTAGATGCAGCATGTTACTAATGGCAAAATCAGTAAGATGATTTGTATCATTTGAAATCTGTAATCATGTAAGTATTTGTTTGGTCTGTCTCTTTCAGAAGGTATATGTTAGGTGGGACAAAGGTGGTGCTGAGTAAAAAATAAGTTTTAAGCCATTAAGGTTATGATAGTTTCTTACAGCAGCCATAGATAATTAATACACCTACTGTAACAAAATATCATAACCATAATGGCTTAAAACAACAAAGCTTTCATATAGTCTGGAGACCAGAAGTCTACTGGAGCTCAGATGTCAGCAGGTGTGTTGCTTTCTGGATGCTGTAAGTGTACACATCTGTGTCTTTGCCTTTGCAGCTATTAGAGTTTGCCTCCATTGCTTGGCTTACAGACCCTTCCCATCTTCAAAGCCAGCAATAGTGACTCAACTCCTTCTCAGATCATATGACTCTCATATTAACTATTCTGCCAGTATCTCCCACATTAAATGTCCCTTGAAATTACATTGAACCCACGCAGATACTCCTGTATAACACCCTATTTTAACAACAGCTGATTAGAAATCTTAATTACTGAGTATCTAAGATAACCCACTTACAGGTTGCAGGCATTAGGACGAAGACATCTTGAGTGGCCATGATTCTGCTCAGAGCGAGGAGGTAGCGACCGGGACATGGTTCTCCATGTGTCATCAATGAAGGTCTCCAGGGACTGTTTACCAGAGTATTTCCTCCAAATTAACTACTAGAGAAACTATAAATATTTTAAAAATTACATTGAAAATGAAATACAGAGACCAGCATTGATCATCCAAGTGTTAAAGTGATACCCACGCTGCCCTTCGACTTCCTGCAAAGATAGAAAACCAACTGCAAAAGAGCTTGGGCTGTTCTTGTGTGTTGAGCCAAAAAGGTTTGAACCCAAGGAGGAGTTTAAACTCTCAAGAAGGGACCGTATCTATGGCAGTGAGATGTTAACCATGAACCAAATCATCCCTAGGCTAGTCTCTTCCTCTTCTGTATCCCTGAAGCAACTACAGCTTTAGTTAACAGCCAGATGCTCTCGTATTCTGCACTTTCACCCACTCCACAACAAAACTAACACTGTTCCACTCACGTATCATAATTCTTTCCCAGAAATCATGCTTCATTCCCAGCTCTCCTGAAGTTACATTATGTAGCATTTCTTTACTAATCGGCCTCGATATCACCAGCATCCAAGCAAGTTGCAGTGCAATTGCACTCACGTGCAACTTCATAGCCAAGTTTCTGCTCACCCTAATCTGTTGTTTCAGTTTACACTGAATTTAGTTATGCTGTTATCAGTATTTTTAGTTTCTGTTTCAAAAGAAATTAGTTGCCACAGACTCTGCTCAGATCTGGTAAACTACCAGGTAATTTCTCAGTGGGTCTACTTCTGCCACTGCCAAAATTTTAAATATTTCAGAATAAGGCCCAATGAGCAAAATATCTGGTTTTAGAAATTTGTTTTCTGTTTTTTATTTATTCATTTTCAGCCAGAGAGAGAGAGAGAGAGAGAGAGAGAGAGAGAGAGAGAGAGAGAGAGAGAGAGAGAGAGAGAGAAGGAGGAATAGAAGGAATGCATTAAGAGACACCACCTTCACCATACACAACTCTAATTATCTCTCAAGGTGACCATTCAGTAGGACACATTCTATTCAGCGCACCATCAGAACACCAAATTGAGCAAGTATTGAGGATTACTAAAGAGATTCCCATAGGTTTTCCACCAAACCAAGAACACCACATAACACATAGTAGTTTTCCATACATGCTTTCTGAGTGGATTGAAATAATGAAGAAATAGCTATCTCTATTACTAGAAGTTTTATTCCAATACCCTGGTGTCATATAGTAAAGATTCAAAATGTATTTGTTAAGTAAATGAATATTTATTTATTGCAGAGCTGGGGATCAAACTTGGAATCTCATAGTAGGCAAGTACTCTACCACCAGGCTACAACCCCAGCCCCCAAAGAGTCATTACTAAATAATTAGGTAGTTACCACATGCAGTAGCGCTAGAAATCAACCCCAGAACTTTATATTGTTAGTTGGCTGGGTGATTTGACCACCTGATGCCATGCTTCCTTGTTTCTCATCTCCCTGCTGGGAGCTGTTTTCTACTATGGAACCCTTGGTGGTTATCAGCTCCAGCAAGAAATAATAGAGGCGGGGGTGAGAGGTCTGCCTGAGTCAGGGCTAGGTTCTAATTCTAAGTCGTCATTTCATATTTGGATGAAACTTGATAAAAACTCACTCACTTTTTCTGATGATTTTAATGCCTCTAGGTATACAAATACCTACAGAGGAAAACATTGAAAATTAAGTTAACTGTCAAATAGAATTAGATTTCATTTTACCACCTTGACATCTCAATAAGTGCTCATTTTCTTCTGGGAAATTTCCATTTTCTATGGACTCTCCTTCTGTGGAATGAGCTCTCCAAAATACTCAGGCTGGGTGGTATGACTAATCCAGGTGCTTTGCCCCTTGAAAACGTCCCTGTGTCCCTTCTCTCAGGCACTTCTCACTACCTCAGTGGGTCCTCAGCACTGTCAGGTGTCCCCAGATCAGTGAGACAAGCATTCCCTGAGGACTTTGCCGGACAGAGCAATACAGAGAAAAAGAACCTGCTGACGTCCATTCATTCCAGGAGGGGTACTTAAACAACACAGCATTTTGTTCTGGCTTCTGTCTTGTTTCGCAGACTGGCACTCCGGTCTTCCTTTCAACTCTGTGAACTGGCCTGCACTCTTCCCTTGCTGGTTTTGTTAGACATACTTACATTCCCTACCTGGCAAACACAAAATACTAGCTACAGCATGGCCTTCCACCTGCTCTGAAGGAACAACTAGGATTTGAGCCTGGCACACTGACTTTGGAGTGTCTTCTTTTGGTCAGGATAGTAGGCTACCTCTCACCTTGTGTGTTACTCAGCTTTCTGTTGCTATGACAAAATACCTGGGATAAACAACTGAAAAGGAGGAGGTTGATTTTGGCTCACTACTTCAAAGGTTTCCAGCCATGGTTTCTAGGCCCTGCCGCTTTGGAGCCCGTGGCGGAGCACTGTGGTAAAGCACTACATCATGGCAGAAACAAGTGCAGAGGAAGGAACGCTGCTCACCTATTTCTCAGCAGGCAGGCAGCAAGGAAGGTGAAAGAGACAGAGAGGGAGGAGGAGAGGGTAAAAGAGGAAGAGGAAGGGGACTGGGGTTCCACTTCCCAATAAGCCCTTCAAGGACACATCCTTGGTGTTCTACCCTAGGAAAATCCCACTTCCAAACCCTTCTTCCCAAGGGTACCACTGTCTGAGGACCATGTCTTCAACACATGAGATTGTGGAGAACTCTAGATCCAAATTATAACCTCTGGACTTCCATAAAGAACCAAGATGAAACAAGGAGCATGAGTGCAGCCTCTTTCAGTGAACTATGAATCACCAGAAACCACTTCATTACCAATTCCAGAAGACAACTGAACCTTGCACCACTGCCTATTATGGGATCCTGGCTTGGAAGAACCTCTTACTCAGAGAGGCAGGTAATTACGCAAGACTCGGAGACTTTCAACATAAACAAGATGACAGAGGAGCTATATTTTGTACTTCAGGTCACTGGGCCAGGATTCAAATCTGGTTCCAGCTACCCTGCCCAATGCTACACTTATCAACATGAGGGCATGCATTGCTTCAAACAGAGACAAAAATCCCTTAAACATAGTACATAACAAGGAAAAAGGAATGATGAAGTAGATAAGTGATAGTCATGAGCAAACTGACATTCCAACCTGAGTGAAATTGGAAAGACTGAAGTTGGACACTCAATTCATGGAACAGCGAAAGAATAACTCCCCAGATACAAAGCCATAGTTTTAATGTATCTTTATTAATAAGTAAAACCTCTGTGCGTACAAGTTTTGTTTTGGTGCCCCCATTTCTCTCCTCCAGCCCCTATTCCACTGAGGACCTTCCTCAGTGGGTTGCCAAGCTATAGATTTCAATGAAGAATGTGTAAGATAAAAGCATTCAAGGAAATAGCAATACAGAATAGTGACATGAACTATATCCTGGGAAAGTTGATAAACATGAGATACAAATTTTAAAAATTTCAAAAAGTGAGGCACTAAGTCACTGGTAAGGGTAGAAAAAAAATTAGACAAAAAAATATTTACCACAACTGTCAACATCAAAATAAGCAAGCAAACTCCAAAGTTGTAAGGGATGGTGTGACTCAAAGATCACACTTAATAAAAACAATTCTTAAATAGCTAATTCATATACAAAAAGCCAGGTACTAAAAAATAATAATACTTTTCCCTCCACATCCCAGTTTCCCTTTAAAGAAGTAAATACTGGTTGTTAGCTAATACTGGGATATTTCAGAAATATGCTATACCCAAAAGGCAGACATATTTTCTTTCCAGTGAAGTCAGGACAAAGACAAACCCCTGTGAAGATAGTTGGGATATGAGAGCGTTGAACAGAGAGGGAGCAAAAGGCAGTACAGGAAGGTAGCATAGGAGGCTCCCACTGTGACTAGCGCTGGAGACCTTCCCCAGAGCCTCATAAAACATGGCTCTGAGCTCTTATCTTTTGTCTTCCTCTGGCTCAGAAGGCTCTCAGCAATCCCCTGTACTCCAGGCTGCTGCAGCTGAGTGATGGGCGCCATCTGTGAGTCTCCCCAGCTTCAGAGAAGCCCTGAGGCAGTGTTAGACTGGGGTATATGGCCTCCTAAAGTCCTGTGGTGAGGCTCCAATATGACACCAAGGTGAATGTGTCTGGAGATGGGGCCTTGTGAGTAGTTAGCATCTGATGGGATCATGGGAGGGAGACCTCATGATGGATTCAATGTCTTTATAAGAAGAGGAGAAGGGAAAAGGCTTGCTTTGGGGCTGGGGAGATTGCTCAGTGGTTAAGGCGATTGAATGATAAGACTAATGACCCCAGTTTGATTCCCCAGGACCCACAAAGGGCTGGATGGGCAAGGTGGCCTATGCATCTGGAGAGCTCTGGTGTACCCATTCTCATTCTCTCTCTCTCTCTCTCTCTCTCTCTCTCTCTCTCTCTCTCTCTCTCTCTCTCTCTCTCTCTCTTTCCTTGCAAATAAATAAATAACAAAAATAATTTTTTAAAAAAAGACTTGCTTTCTCTTTACCACCCCTGTCTTCCATGCAACGACATAGAGAGAAAACAGCCTTCTGAAAGCCAGGAGACCAAACTGACCAAGACTTTGAACTTGAGTTTCCAGCTGTCGGGACTGTCTGTTATTTAAGTCGTCCCCTCTGTAGTAGTTGCTATGGTAATGGCAGTCTGAACTGACTAGCAAATGGTGCACAGTGCAATGTTGAGGGGAGGACCTGTTGCGCATGCTCATGTGTGGCTCCTGGAGCCTGGCCGGAGCTAGAGTAGAGTGGGCCCTGATGCTCCTGAAAGGGAGCATGAGAGGTATGGTAGCCCAGGGAAGGGTGACATCAATTTGCTTCCCCACTTGGCCCTGCAGCCCAGCGCCCCTGCTCCTTCCTGTTTTGATTAGCGACTTATCTTGCAGGTTAGCACATCAGCATGTCTTTCTCATTTTGGTGACCGCATAGCCTTCCATTATGTGAATGCTCTGTAATTAACTGGATGGGTTTCAAGGTGCTGGGTAGCACAGTTATTCTCAGGCTGTAAACAGTGTCTCACACACACACACCACACACACACACGTCAACACATCTTTGTTTATACATGCACACTCATCTGCAGGGACATTTCCTACAAGTTAGGTCAAAGGCTATGCGTGAGCTTTTACAATTTTTGATAAATAGAGATAAGTTGTTCTCCAGTGTTTTTTCCTAGTTTCATACTGCTGGAAACGCAGAAGCCTGCACCCCCAGATTTTTAACATTTTTTTTTGTCATAATTTGATTCTTGCCCATCGAATAGGCTTAAAAAAAAGATTTTGTTTTAATTCGTATTTTTAAGTCATGAGTGCAGCTGGATATTTTTATTCGCTTTAAAAGGCTTTTATGTTACCTCTTCTGTAAGTTGCTTTGTTGTCTCTGTCGATATGTATCTGTTCCTTCCCCTCCCCCACTGTATTTTGTGTCTTTTGTATTAAGGAAATTAGCCTCTTGTCACAGTTATTCCAGAAACAATCATGCTGTGGACGGGTTGTCTTTTGTGGCATTTTGCTTCCACTGTGACTGGAATTGTAAGTTTCAACAGGTTCCAAGACCTCAAAGCACCGCAGCACCAGCCCTCCACCTGCCAAATTTGTAAAACCACAAATGGCTCCACAACCCCAGAGCAGTTAATCCAAGGAAACACTGCCATGTTAGTGCCAGCCTCCACATGCCACAGCCGGCCTTTAACCTGCTCCAAGGAGCAGTTCCTCAGGGTCCCGACCTGTGGCTCTGCTGGAGCTCGTCCTTCAGGGATTCTGTGCTTTATCCGATCTGTGTCTCCACAGCTTCCACAAGGGCTGGAAGTCCACCTTGATCTCCTCCACTTTCCTTCTCTCTCCTTCCTTGGCGTCTTCCTGGCCTATCTTATTGAATAGGCTCATCTTCTCCCACAGAGAACTGTGCTCTTCCCACAGGGAGGCCCTGTCCCCAGTTCTGGCTGCTCCAGGGTCCTCTGGTGGCCTGGCTCCCTTACTGCTAGCCTTCTGTGCTCCAACTCTGGTGAGCAAGCAGTGCCAGTTGCACCACTTACCTGGATTTCAGTGTACCCCAGCTACACTTTCTGTCAAATAAACCAATCTCCATCCCCTTAGAAGCCTCTGTGTGAAAACCAGCCAGATAAGTTATGTCCAACAGCTGATCTTCCAAGATCTCCCTTTTTCTGTAGGAAACTCTTCCTACAACTCAACCACTTGGACTTGCTTGATTTTTCTTTCATCTGCCTCTAATCTTGGTTCTGAGGGAGTGTGGAGGGGAATCGTGTTTTTAAATAGCAATCACGTTCCTCCTTGATTCCTCCAGGAAACATGATGCTCGCTATATTCTGGGAACCGGCTTTTTAAAACACTTGCTTAGCTTTGGGCTTTGGAAGGAAATCATTGAGCTGTGTCTCCAACAAAGATGATGCTATATTGGCTGTATAATAAAGACTCAACTTTTTTTCATTCATAAAATCTATTTCCTATGTGTGGGTGAAGAGATAGTTTTAGTCCCTGAATCTGAAGTCAGGTCAGAATTTATGTAATTAGTATACACAGAGTCAAGCAGGGGCCATGTGATAGAGATTCATGTGAACACTAAGTCTATGGACAAGCCATGAGAGTCCAAAATGCTGGTCCTCTTTCACCCTGGATACTGTTCAAAATAAGACAAGAACTCTCTTTGGTGCAAAGCTATTAGCAGCTAACAATGTCCAACATTGTTCTAATGTGGATTCCTCAGATCAGCAGCTTCAGCACAACCTGGAACTTGCTGGAAATATAGAATCTCCAGCCCTACCCCAGAATTATAGAATCCAAATCTGCATTTTAACAACACTCTTGGGAGATTTGGTTTGCACATTAAAGTTTGAAAGGTCATAAAAACTTAACTCTGCAGTCCTTGCAGAGAAAAAAAAATAGAAGGAGAGAAATTCATTGTACCCACAGTACTTACAAAATCTGCAGGCAAAGACTCATCTGCTTTAGCTGAGACAAAAGATTCTTTCCTTATCCTTTCATCCCTGCTGTGTGTTTAGGTAAATGCACAGGTATAACATGTGGTACAAATAGGCCACTAAGCTTCCTGTTCCCCGTCTTCTGCCCCTGCTGGATAAAGACCAGACATAGGAAAGGGGTTGCTACAAGCCATCTCTCCAATGACTGACATCTCTCCAGTGTTCTAACTGAAAACACAGAGGCCCAAACTCTAGAACCCACCCAATGAGAGTTTCCATTTCTATGTGTTATTTTTATCACCTGAATTCTGGGCCTTAATTACCCATTAAATTTACTAATCCAAGTGTTACCATGAAAGGTTTGATGGGGCTAAAAATGAATATTACATTTTTTTCCTTCCAAGGGAAGATCTACTGTGAATTAAAGCATGAACATTAGACCAGGAAAAAAAAACTCACTTCTGTTGTTAATATCATCAGACTATGGGACTGGGGCTACTTCAAAATAGAAGAATTTTAAATATTCCAACACAAAAAACTATGTCTGAGTTGATAAATATACCAATTCCCCTACTCTGACCATACATTGCATACATGTATTAAAATGCCACACTGCATTTCACAAATCCAATTACAATGTCATCTTAAAATATGTTAATGAAAACAACAATATGAGGCTCAGAACTGAGCCTTAAGGGATTCCCAACATTCCACCAAACCTGGGTGAAGACATCCAGTTTAGTTTAGGGAAGATTTTGGTGGCCCCAAACTGCTTCCACAGGGCCAGGTAGCTTCCCATGGGACCAGGGAAGCAGGTACCCTCTGAAGAGACACTCTGCCTCCTCAACTAATGTTTCCAGCTTCCAGGGGCAGATGAATCACTGCACTACTGTGATGGTTAATGTCTGGTTGTCAGTTTGACAGGATTTAGAATCACCATGGAAACAAATCTCTGGGACTGTCTGTGAGGGATTTTCTAGATTAGGTTAACTGAGGTAGGAGGAGCCACCCTTTCCTTGGGCTGGGGTTCCAGACTGAGGAGAAAGGAAAAATTAGCTGAGCAGCAGTGTTCCTTCACTGTGGACTGAAAGTGGCCCTGTTTGCTGCTATGCCTCTGTCATGGTGGCCTGTAGCCCTTCCTCTGTTAAATTGCTTCTTGTCAGGTATTTGTCACCGCAATGAGGAAGTAACTAATACAGCCTCCTTGTGGGAGAGATCAGAGCAACAGAAATATCCCACTCCTACTTGAGTAGCGAGCACCCGAGGAATGGGAAGATGGAATGCTTCTAACAAGTTCTTTGAGGCCTTTAACATAAAACATTTTTAAAATATAAGTACCAAAACTGAACTCTAGAAAGAAGAAAGTATAAGAGAATCTACAAACAAGGAGTAAATAGGGGAAAAAACTATTATAATCAGAACTCCCCTCCCCAAAAGCACCTGCTCAGATGTTCCATAAGGAAATCCTTAAAATGTTTGAGGAACAAATCATTGCAATGCCATTCAACCTTTCTCAGAGCATAGGGGATAATAATTTGTAAGAAAGCTGTGAAAAGAAAGGCTTTTCCTCCCAATTCAGCATAGCACTCACACAAAGATGTGACCCAGATATCATAGAGGAAGGGAAGACCAAGATGGCTCATGAATATGGAGAGGAAAATCTTAGGTGTAATTTTAGCAACTGTAATTAGATAATATTAAGGAGCCTTACACCATAACCAAGTAGAAAGGATTCCACAATGCAAAGGTAGCTCAGAGTTAAGAAGTGTGTTTACATAATTTATCACATTTATAAGTCACATTAAAAACAACACAACATTAAAGGTCCTATGTGTTGAAAAAGCATTTGAGAAAATTCAAAATCTATGTTCACTTTTTAAATATTTTATTTATTCATTTTTCAAGCAGAGAGAGAGAGAGAGAGAGAGAGAGAGAGCACACCAGGGCCACCACCTTGTGGGTCTGGCTTATGTGGGTACTGGGGAATTGAACCTAGGGCCTTAGGCACTGGTGGCAAGTGTCTTAACTGCTGAGCCATCTTTCCAGCCCCAATATTCACTTTCTAAAATACAAAACTTTAGTAAAGTAGATAAATGAAATCTCATCCCTAATATTGATATAGTAGAAATAGACTAATTAATACTGAAAAATGCAAAGCACACCCAAAGTGCAGCATTAATAAAATTTCCATAAAATCTTATCTAGTATACAAATTAAAAAAGAAACAAAAATTTATTTTCCCATAACTTGAACACCTAAAATGATAAATAGAAAATACCACTATTGGAAAGTATATTGAGTTTTTTCTATATGAAATAATAACCAACTATAAAATACAATAGAAGCCAACAGTACATTTGTAATAAGACCTGTAAGATGATAAAATAGCTAGGAATAAAATTAATGAAGGAGGGGCTGGAGAGATGGCTCAGAAGTTAAGATACTCACCTGCAAAACCTAACAACCCCAGTTCAATTCCCAGTGCCCACACAAAGCCAGATGCACAAAGTGGCACATGCATCTGAAGTTTGTTTGCAGTGACTAGAGGCCCTGGCAAGCCCATTCTCTCTGTCTCTGTCTATCTGTCTCTCTTTCTGCTTGCACATAAAAATATTTTTTAAAAAATTAATGAAGGATATATTTTTTAATTTTTTTCAATTTCTCCAAAGAGCATGAAAGTGGCCAAATAAAAAGAACTAAATATCAAGTTCTTGGGCTTTTTATAAATTCAATGTGAAGGTGTGTACGCTGTCAAAATGCTTGAACCAACTAGAAGTAGCATATGAGTAAAGTGAAATTCTGAAAAGAACAGTAAGAGGAGATTAACTGTATTCGATGTGATATTGTCTGTACCATTTGAAGGATAAGAATGTAGATGGTGGGAGAGGTTGAATTCAGAGAAACTTGAACTCAGACCGCATGTGAACCACCCATGTGCTCTGCATGACTTCCCTGCACTGCTATTATTGAAAGGGGGACAGAAAGAAAGTTAGTACGTATTAAATGAAATGGAAAACCCGTGGCTCCTTTTCCTTACAGAATAAAAGCAAGCTTCACTGTATACACAAACACACACCATCCATTCCAAACCTTTATTGAGTGCCTATCATATGCCAAGTGTAAGTTCTGGAAGCCAGCAATCCATCAATGAATAAATCTAAATGCTTTAGTGTCTGTCTGGAAGCAGTACAAAGCAAATAGATGGACATCTCATGTGCCAAATGGCAATAAGTGCTCTGAAAAATCTTAAAACAATTCAAAGCAAGTCACAAGGGGAGAGGACAGGGTGACCAGTTCTGTGGTCAGGGTTGGCTTCTGTGTTCAAGGGTCACTTAAGCAGATCTGAGGCAGGTTAGGGAGCCCAGCAGATTTTCAGGAAGGGAAGCAAGCATTAGAATTGCATAGGTGTGTGCCAGGGACCCAGGAAGGGTATAGCATGCCAGAGGGAGACAGGGTCAGAGGAGGTCAGCCGGGAGCAGAGTGTCCGGGAAATCATCCATGCACACTGCTTGTACAAAATAACCCTTGGAGCCTGTGCCTGGAGTCCTGGCTCTGGTGATCTCCAAAGAACCTGCCCAACAGAGCTGCAGATTGGGATCCTCCCTGCTGTGTTCCACCAGGAAGACCCACTTGGCCCTGAGGAAATGGATGGCGAGAAGTTTGGTACCAACTTGCTCATCTGCTAGTTAATTTCTCCTCCTACCGTTTTTACCTAGAAGACACCAGAGGCTTGAAATGATCAGTGAGCTCAGGGGCAGCTTTGAGCCATGTTTCCTACCGTGAAATGAATTCTCACACCAGACCTGGTTATGGGTTCATGAGATTTTCATGTGGAACAGCTATAATCATTTTGCCTCGGATTCGAGCTGACTCTCTTCTTGCAGGGAGACTCCCGGTTATGAACTCAACCTGCTTGATTCATGTCAGGAAATTAGTTTGGAATTAAACTCACATCTGGTCAAAAAGCATTGTCAGTGCATAATTTTTATTGTTTGTTTTTTTTTTTAAAAAAAGAGTGAAGGATTAGGAAAGCACTCTTTAAAGTGGGCAATTTGTATTTAACTGGGTTTGAAGTAGTGTTGTAGGAATCCATAGTCCTAAACAGTAGGGGTTGGTGAGCATTCTTTTGGTAAAGGGCCAGACAGTAAATATTTTCACTTGTTCAGGCCATAGAGGTCTCTTTCACAACTATTTAGCTCAGCATGGAAGTAGTTATAGGTAATATATAAGTGAATAAACATGGCTTATTTACAAAACCAGGTGGCCAGCCTTGCTTGGTGGAAAGATGTAATCCACAGGACCCACAATTTAAGAGCATCTAGGAAAACCGGGAGATAGAAAATAACAGTTTCTCTCTTCAGTCTCTCTGGCCAAGAACATCCAAATTAAATGTAATGGTATTAAAGCAACTGCATGACAAAACCCACATGGAAATAATAAGTGGGCTTTAGTAGTTGTGGGGTCATGCAAAATATATTGGTGCCTGTTTGTGTAGGGAGCCTCAACAGCACACAGAGGCTGAGAAAGAGGCATGTCTGTTCAAAACCCCCCTCCATCCTTGTATGTGTAACCTGATCAACATTTTCAGAGATTTTGGTGGCTCTTGTAAATAGTAGTTTCCTGCCTGAGGCAGGAAGAACTTGCTAGCTATTTGTGGGTTCTGGAAGGTGGTGTTCCAATCCTAATTCATCAGCCTCCCTGGGACCTCACAGAGCCTCCCTACATAGAATACACAGTTCTAAGGCTGTGCCCAGATCCCTATTTAATTATATAAATCCTTAGAAAGTCAAGGGCATATGATAGATGTCCTCTTTGTGTCATTAAGAGAACCAATATGAACCTGCCACCACTGAGGCTATGCAACAGATTCACAGCCATCATCTACCTGCTGCCACTAGGGTGGGAGGGGACTTTGGAGGACTTGGAGCAGAGACAGCACCCTTCTTTGCCCTCTCACTCCCGTGCTCACAATCCCTTTGTGTGGCAGCTGGGAAATAAGGGCAAACGTGAGATCCTCTAGTGTCTGCTATCCACTTGGCCTGGCTACTTCTCCAAGGCCCACGTTTCCTTTCCAGCTAGAGTTCAGGTTAGAGTTTGCCATTGGGAGGAACTGGTGGGGACTTGGAAGTGAAGACATTACTAGTTTCCTAGACTAGTAGAGGCTGTTCATAAGCAGGTGCTGGGGGCAGGGAAGAGATTCCCAGCAGCTTCCAGAGAACTTTCAAGAACTACCTGCTTTTGCCACAGCCCATGGAGTCAGCTAGTGAAGCTTTCCTAGAGCTGTAGTAGTGTCCAGGCAAGTCCTTGAGAGGCACCTGCTTGGGTTTCTCGATAGAGATCACGGCTGTCAGCAACCCTGAGTTCCAGCCGCAGTTTCCCCAGCTCTTCCATGGAACCTTGAATTCTATGTTGAACCTTTTGTGCAGGGCACACAAGAACACCTCCTGTTCTCTACACTTCACCTGAACCACATAGAAGGAGAAGTGAGCACACATTTAGCATCACCAAAACATTTACCTTCAGCAGGCCAGGCATGGATGGAATTGAGCACTTCCGCAGAATCAGCAGGACTGATGTCAAGAATTGAAGAATTGGAAGGGAGAGAAGGTTCGTAGCTCTCTGCTTCCTCACTCTGAACTGAATGTGGCCAGCTACCTCAAGGTCCCACTCCCATGCCTTCCCTATCACGATGGACTGGGACCTAAACCTGAACTGATTTTTTGCCAGGCATTTGTCCCAGCAATGAGAAGTTGAGGAATCCAGTTATCAGTTACTATTCTCTTGGCCATAGACAAAAGCCTTACTAAAACAATTTAAGGAAGGAATGGTTCAATCTGGCTCACAGTTTGAAGCCATAGTCTATCATGGTGCAAAGGAAGGTGGCAGGAGCCCAAGGCAGCTAGCTGGTCACATGATTGCAGTCAGGAAGCAGAAAGAGATGAAAGTGGAAGCTCGGCTTGCTTCCTCCTCTTTATTCAGTCTAGGACCCAGGCCATGGGAGTGCTGTCCAAGTTTCAGGGGTGGATCATCCCTAGTAAGCTAAACCTCTCTGGAAGCACCTCGTAGATACATCCAGAAGAGGGTTGCCGTGGTGATCCTAAAGCCCACCAATATGATAATTGAGATTAAGCTCCACAATCATTTCTAATTTTCTAATTTAATTTTAATTCTTTAATTTGTTTTTATTTTTAATTTTGCTTTGGTTTTATGTCTATTCATAAAATGGTTTTCATACAAAACTCAGATTCATTGGTGATGAGACATTCCTGGTTGTCACAACGCTTGCTGGCAAAGGAAGGATAAGAAAAAGCTTGAATGCTTAATTTCTCAAGTCATGTGCATGGGTGTTCACGGTCAGGTCACAAAATGCAGACTGATTGGTAACACCCATCAGTAACAACACACTTGGGCCAGGAAGACTGGGATGAGTACTAAGATATACAGGATCCCTTGCCACAAGGACTAATACAGACAGCCCACGAAGGAGGATATACAACTGATCAGGGAGGGGGAGGGGGGAAGCGGGGAATTCAGGATAACAACGCATGGTTTGCCCACTAAATAATGTAACTCATTATGGACAATAAAAAAAAATGCAGACTGAGTATATCACAGAGTCAAGGGCATGCAGATACAGGGATCCCAGCTGGTTCTCTTGTACAATTAAGAAAAGTGAAAAAAAGTTTTTGATGGATGTGAATGTGTTTGATGTGTTTGTATATATGTATACGTTTTCCTGTGAGTATGGCATGAGCATGTCATGGTGCACGTGTGATGATGACAGGGTAATTTTAGATGTCCATCCCCACCTTCCATCTTGTTTGAGGTGGGATCTCTTATTGCTCACCATCGCATTCACCAGGCTAGCTGGCCCATGAGCTTCAGGGAACTTCCCTCTCTGCCTCCCTTCTTGCCATAAGTGTACTAGGATTTCAACTACTCATCACAGCATCGGGCTTTCACATGGTCCTGGGGATTCAAACTCAAGTCCCTGTGCTTTATGGCAAGTGCCTTATCCACTGAGCTATCTCCTCAACCCCAACAATTTTGTTGTTGTTGTTTGTTTTGTTTTCTGAGGTAGAGTCTCTCTCCAGCCCAGACTGACCTAGAATTCACAATGTAGTCTCAGGGTGGTCTTGAACTCTACCTCTACCTCCCAAGTTCTAGGAATAAAGGTGTGGGCCACCATGCCAGGTCTCCCAACAGTTTTTTTTTAAATGCCGTCAAATGAGTGTCTTCTAGTAAATCCCTTCATAAAGCTAGAACACAATGTCACTATACTTCTGTGAAAGCATGATTGAGAAATGAACACAGCTTACAGAGGAGCAGCAATGAGACTTGTGCATCAGAACACTGCCAGTCAGGAGGGAGCACACTGTACCCCAGAATTTGCACTGCATGCTACTCATACAGAGTCACTACTAGAACCTTTGCCACCAGCATGGAGCCATTCAAATCCCTAATATGAGAAATTCCAGCAGTATCAGGGATGCTTTGGATAACTGCTCGAAGCAGAGACAAGGCTTCGTTGGATGGTTTCTTCTTGTACTGTGTGGGCAGGGATTTTCCCCACATCAACTGAAAGATTCACCCTGAGCTCTTAGAGGAAAGAAACAACGGTGTGGCTTGGAGTGGATGGGCATGGTGGGGAAGATGAGGGCATGGAAGCCATATGAAGAGTCTGTTTCCCATTGTGCAGGTGGCTAAGAGCATCTTCTGTTTCATGGCACAGAGCTAGACAGTCACCAGCAGAGCACCAGCTCCTCTGCTGACTACTGCTACATTCCCCATCCTAACTAACCTCCCTCATCCCTAGGCTTTGGCTTTGCTCTTTTGTCTGGCCTACTGTTCAGCCCTGTGTTCACCAGCACACCTTCTCTCTCCTCACCAAGGTGCATTTGCCCCTTGGGAAGCTTGCTCTGCAGGGTCTGACTCGTGTGTTCTTGTCTGTGCTTCTAGAGGTCCTTATAAGTACTCAACCCAGCCAACAAGTGCCTGGTACTTCCTGTTGGCCAAGTGCTGCCCTAAGCACTTGACCTGTGTTATCTGAGTCCTTACAAGTTCACTGAGAAGGCCCAGAGGAGGAGACATCTGAGGACAGGAGGGTTAAATAACTCACCCCAGTCAGAGGCTGGAAAGAGCGGGCAGGACTAGGGATTCTGGAGGTCAGAACCCACTCTGGGTCCATGTCACTATCAGTGTGCCTTACTCTGTTCAGGTCTGTGATAGTTTTACCAAACTCTGGGCTCACCCAGGAAATATGAAGGTTGACAATGATCTTGAAAACATAATGAGAGCCAGGCACTATTTTATGACCTAGATAGACTCATGTAATCCTCATAATAATCCTACAAGACTGAGACCATCACTGTCCCATTTGACCAATGAAATTCTCTGCCTCTCCTTTCTCCCCTCCCCGCTGATTCATCCGGTTGATCTGCAGGTCCCAGGGATGGTCTCCTAGCACCAAATGTTAGTGGTACATTCTGGGCATCAGAAGCTGAGGCTGGTGGCTCTTCTTGAATTCCTTCCCAATGCCACACCTCACATCCAGGTTTAGTTGAAGCCACCAGTAGCTAGTTTTCACTTATGCATGAGCCACACCTTGCTTACTTTTCAAGCTCTAGACCTCGGTGCAGTATCTAATACTTCGTCAAGTCTCCTACTGTTCTGCCTGAGCTGAAGAACACACGGAGGAATGGGCCATGCTGTCTTCAGGCTTCACTATGACCACATGCGGATACTCTGCTGTGTTATGGAGACTATGGGCTTTACAGGCATTAGGTCTGAATCTGACCTTGCCAGTAACTGGCTGTGTGAACCTGAATACATTATTCTATGTCTGAGGGATTCTGTTTTCTTCATCGGTAATCATTTTCTCTTGCATTTCTAGAGATTGAGGTTGACAAAATCTAAAGTGCCCATTACAGTGACTGGCACACAGTAGGTATTCTGTAAATACAATTTCACTTTTCTTTTTCTGGGGAACTTAGAACATTCAGTTCAGGTCATCAAAATATATTGCCGAAGTATAGTATGCCAGGCTGTGTGGACAAATAAGACACAGTCCCTGCCCACAAGAAGATGGCAATGCAGTAGGAAAGAATCAAAGAAAATGAATTCTTTAATTCATGCGGACAGTGGAATGTCTGGGTTTAGTGGCTATGGTGGCCCTGGAGACATTACCACGTACACATGCCCACTTATCATCACAGCCAAGTAGGAGTAAGTCTCTGAGGGAAGTCAGAGGAGCAGTGGAAAAGGGTGGTAAGAAACATATACCTGAACCTTTGTATCCTAGTACCCAGCTCGGGGACTGAAACATGGGGGGGGGGGGGGGGCGAAGAAAGGAAGCAATGAAGGAAGGGAAGGAGCCAAGAGAGGTTAAATCTGTCAGTCCAGCTGGTTTACAGGCAAACAAGGACTATTAATAATAAAGCACAGGTGCAGAAAGGAAGGAGGAAAAGGAAAAAAGGAAGGAAGGAAGAGAAGGAGGGAAAAAGGTAAGAGGGAGTCTTTGGGAAATTTTTCTAAAATTCAGTTTGGGTCATTCTTTTTCCATAGTCTTGATCATTCTCCCATAATTAGCCAAATGTTCTTATCAAAACCAGAGAAACTGACCCCTTTCCCACACCAGCGCTCTACGGACTGCATCAGTCTTTCCTCTAGCTCTGATTCACAGAAGTTGTTGATACTCTTACTACCGCTGACTTCAAGGTACCAGCATCCTATCACTAGCCATGAAGGGGTGAAGGTAAGAGGAGATGCCA
>PVHP010036200.1:0-17996 GCA_004024765.1 Zapus hudsonius | reverse complement strand
TAATAGTGATGAGGAATGGGAATAATTGAATCCTTAGAGGCAGGACACTTAATTTTTCATGGCAAAGAAAAAATATGGATATTTTCATGCACCCCACAGGGCTTGAATGTAAACATAATTTTAAGATATCAGTTGTTGATGTCAAGCACTTATCACCAATGATTATATAGTAAGATTTTAGGTATCAGTAAACAACCCTGGTTAAAATAAACATTAACATACCAGCAGTACTAACCTGTAGAAACAAGATGCAGTATCATACCTATCAGGATCTGTTATTTATAGGCAAATACGTTAACCGTTGTGCCATCTCTCCAGCCCCAGGATCTGTTATTTATAAGGCTAACTTTTAATAATAATACAGGAAGCACCCAGTTCCCAAGAAAGTATTAATAGGGCTGGAGAGATGGCTCAGCAGTTGAGGTGTTTGCCTTCAAAGCCTAGCAAACAGAGTTCCATTCCCCTGTACCCACATAGAGCCAGATGAACACAGTGGCATCAGGAGGCCTTTTGGTGTAGCTGAAAACCCTGGAACACCCATTTGGTTTATCTGCCTCTCTTCTCTCTTTCTATGCTTACAAATAAATAAATAAAAATAATTTAAATATAATATAATATTTCATTTTAAAAATTAAATAATGTTTTGAATATTTTACCTGTAAATAAAGGAGATATGTGTGTGATGTAGAGAGGTTTAGCTTGATCTGAAACTTTCACAATTTAAAAAGTGTCAAAAATTGCCTGCCAACCCATTGAAATGTAATAATTTTGGTATTTTCATGTGCCATTCAAAATTAACTCGGTAATAATATTAATAAAATATCAGAACCAGAATACACCACAGGCAGCATGTGGAATAGCCCAGCAACGTTATTAAATTCAAAGGAAGAATTTCACACTACATTCTTTGAATGGAAATACAATTTCTTCCTTGCATACTTCAGTGAAGCCAAATAGACTACAAACATTAAAACCAAAAGGGAAAACTCAGAAGAGATTCCCAAACTTGCTCTCTCTAGCATATTGGCCAATAGTGCCTATCAATGGAACTCCTCACCTCTAGTCCACTGTCTCTCAGCTTCCATCACCTCAGATTATTCAATAGATTATGTTGTCCTAGGCTAGCCAGGAAATTATGATTCAGAATTTCAGATAAGGTACCCACTAAACATTCACAGAAATATATCATTTGTTATTTTCTAAAATTAAAGTATGGGACCAACATTATCCAATCCCTTTGCTCATGCTTGGGATACAGATTCTACTGAATGTATCTGGAGAGATGAGGGGAGAGTTCGAATTCTGGGTTTATAGAAGGAGCCCTACACAGCTCCATCCACCTGGTCTCCATTGACACAAGAGTTCAAGATTGCAACAGTGATAAAACCACATAGAGACTATTTTACTTTCAAAGGGTGTTTACCATCATCTTTTATGAACCCCACCACTACTCAGGGAAGGAGACAACAGGTTCATCACCCAAGAGTATTCACTACTTTATTTTCATTCTCTGCAAGTCTTTGTGAGCTGAACCTAGGAAAATTTGTGAGGATTCTAGACTAATATGATGCACATTCTGTGAACAACATAGTTTTTGTGAAGATAACATGTCAGCCTTTTCTAAAAAACAAACTGTTTGTATCTGTCATAAGACAGCCTGGGGTCTTCCAGGAAGAGATCTTCACATATGCTTCAAGAACAACATTACTAGAAATAAGGAAAAAGAAATAATGGATCCTGTTTTTCCTCCAATGAGGTGGTAATGAGGAAACATGAGGGATTTTGTCCCCTGTGGCATGATACAAGAAGCATATCCTACTTAAAGTAAGTGGAAATAAGAAAATGCATTGTATGGGCTAGTGATGATTGGTAAAACAATAAATGAGTTCAAAGTATCAAATACAACAACCTGCCAAACATTTTTAATTATTTCCTGTTCTCTACAAATACTTCACTGTATTTTTCCTACATTATTTTATTTTAATCCTATAAGATAAGCTAAAGACTGATATAGGGCACAATTGATTAATAGACTTGACAAGGTTCACATAGTTACCCTGATTTAGCAAAAGTTTATACTCAAAATAAATCTCATGTAGCTAATATTTAAATGAATAATGGATGTGAGCACCATTACACAGAACAATTGATAATATGAAAGTAATAACTCCACTACTACTCCCAAATTCACATAGTGAAATTAAAAGTCCTACATCATCAGGGGGTCAGGCTCAGTGGTACAGAGTCTACCTACCACATGTGAAGTTCTGAGTTCAAACACTAATACTGCAAAAAATGTTGTTTATTTTCTCATAAGAGACTATGATCATGGACATTTATAACAAAATATGATCTATTTTAAAAGTCATTTTATGAATTGTAAACTTTTATCTTCTCTTCTTATTTTAACCAGGGTTCCCCTGTCTAACCCAATCTAGCCTGGAAATGGATATTCGCTTACTTCAGCTTCTCATGGGCTAGGATTACAAATATTTACCACCAAACCTCAATTTTCTTTCTACTTAAACAATGATATTTTCTGTTTTTCTGAAATATGCTACCTATGCCATTGAGATTTTGCAATTAAATATATATTTAGCCCAAATAATATGAACTTGGGTGTCGCAGTTATCTTCTCATTGCAGGGATGAAACACGGGAACAAAAGCACATTATGGAAGAAAAGTGTTTATTTTGGCTTATCATCTGGAGGGGAAGCTTAGGAAGAATATAGGCTGGGCATCACCTCAGCCACAACAGGTGGAAAATAGCCCCAAAAGAGTGACCTGAACTCTACCAAAGGGTTGCTGGCTAAAATGCCACTAAGCCTGTTCCCAACAACACACATCCTCCAACAAGGCTACAACTCCCAAATTACCATCCATTTGCAACCAAGCCTTCAATGTTCTTGAGTTTATGAGGGATAGCTAATTTAAACCACCAAAATGGCCTTTAAACTTGCATGGATTTCTGAAAATTGCTAAGATTTCCTGAGATATTCCTCAAGATTATAAAGGCCATAAGAGCATATTTGTCATCATTGCTTATATGTCTTGTAGCAACTAAAACTCATTTGAGAATTAAAAGTAAATGTAGTGATTATTTCATGTTAGTGAGAAAAATTTAATAGCAGAAATCATTGTTCTTCAATCCAGGAAACTAAAAAAAGAGAACTTGTTAGTTATTTTCCTTACCTTTGTATAACTGTTTGCCTTAATTTTGATCCCTTTGATTGTTTCTGTGATATGACTAAGTTCACAAAAAGCAAAAAGTGAAAAATCAGAAGGACAGCATGTCCTAGGAGGAGGTAGTTACTGAAATTTGTTGCATTTGGTAGAGATTGAGACTCTTGCTTTCACTTTTCTTAAAAGATAAATATCTCAATTTATCAAAACAGGCTGAAGTGCTTTTTCAAAATTGTTAGTCTGCCACTCTGGTTAACTATGTATAATCCACAGTTACCACCTATCTGCCTCTTCAGGACTCATGAGTGAGTGTCCTCGCTTAATTTAAGTAGGATATATGTCTTGATTTATGATCTCTGGTGGATTTATCCCTCATGTCACCTCATTGCATTCTCACTTGTTTTCCATGATGAAATTTAAAAAAAAAAATCACAAGCCTGTTTTCTATTTCTTTATCTTACCCTTGGGATACTTGAACATAATGGAGCATAAATTTTGAATATTGTGTTCTTAACCACCAATAAGCATCCTTCTTCTGTCTCTTCTGATTTATGGAGATATTTCCACACAATAGCATGCTCCACTTTGTATAGCGGGGCAATGCACATCCAAAATACTTGGCTACATGAGTAATGACAAAGAAGGAGAATGGAGAAGACATTGGGCAGAGACAGCCAAGCCTGCTTGTCCTTGAAACCCTGG
Source organism: Zapus hudsonius (assembly GCA_004024765.1). NCBI lineage: Eukaryota > Metazoa > Chordata > Mammalia > Rodentia > Dipodidae > Zapus > Zapus hudsonius. Next base: position 14,110 of record PVHP010036200.1, on the reverse strand, counting down.
TTCTATGGATCACTATGTGACTTTAGGTCCTTCACTAAATCCTTCTCTATCTTAGTTCTTTCATTACTAATGACTACATTATGGGATAATTTTGGAGATACAATAATGAATGTGCATGGTCACACCAGTAATATGGATGGATATAAATAAAGAAGAGATCTCTTCACACCGACCCTCTCACATGCTACAGAGTAAGAAATCATTATCAGTATATGTGTTCCAGATTGAGACGTATGGTATCTTTTGTTATCAAATAGGCCCTCCATATGGGAAACAAGGGTTTTCATCAAAATAAAAATAAATTACCTATGTTTGAGGGTCATTGATATAATCCTTTGAGAAGACATTATGATTAACGTCTTGGTATCATTTGATTAATGAAAGTGTATACTGAATATCAAAATAACACAGACATAAATGATATCATCAGCATATAGACAATAAATAATTGCATTATTTTGCTGAAGTCTTGATTTACCATCTTTTTTTTTTTTTTGGTTTTTCGAGGTAGGGTCTAGCATTAGTCCAGGCTGACCTGGAATTCACTCTATAGTCTCAGGGTGGCCTTGAACTCATGGCATTCCTCCTATCTCTGCCTCCCATGTGCTGGGAATAAAGGCGTGCACCACCATGCCTGGCTTTGATTTACCATCTTTTTATTGGTTCCTTATTAATAAAAACATAGTCCTTATCAATGCAACAAGAGAAACATAACTAGTAAATAAAGAAGGTTCATTTATGAAATATATAATATATATGTTCATTAATTGTACTACAACTTGACAAAACTGTGTCAATTAAATTTGATTAAGATTTATGCAATGGAATGTGTTTGGAAGTTGGAATAGAAATCATGTATCCCCAAGAAACGAGGTGTAAAAGATACAGGACAGCAGGGGCCTGGGTAAAAACTGAGTGGTAGCATGGACACAGGCCACAATGCTGGACATGTAAGCATCTTCAGAATATGGAAGACCATTTCTATTCTGAGATTAAATGTGATCATAGAGGTACCAGCTGATGCTGTATTTCTATGCCACCTAATTAGGGAATGATCAGCAGGTAGTATGAAATAAGACCTACATAGAACTTTCTGAGAATTTATAAGGTTTTTAAAACAATTTATCCATAAAATTTTTTCTAATGAATATTAGGTTTCAAAAATCCAATAGCTGAAAAGCAAGCAATAGAAGTAATGAAAACCTATAAAGATGTTGCTTACACTCTAGAGGATCCCATTTTTAAAATATATTTATTTAATGATTTATTTACAATCATAGTGAGAAAAAAATGGCAGTTAGGATGGACATGCCAGGACCTCCAGCCGTTTCAAACAAACTTCAGAGGTATGCACTACAATGTGTATGTGGCTTTAAGTGGATACTAGGGAGTCAAACCCCAGGTCATTAGACAGCTGAAAAGACCTTTAAATGTTCTGATGAACACATTTCCCACAATGGAAAAATACACTGAAATCTGGACAGATAACTAATGCAAGCATGAGGATAACCATATTAGGTTCAAGAACATAAAATTCTTATGAGCATACTGTAACCTATTGAGAAAGTAGTGAGCGTCGACTGGCAAGAGGGGCCATGAGTAGTAGGGGATAAAGTCTAACTAAGACTGTGAATAATTAGATCAGCCTGACAACCCCTGGTTCCAACCACTGGTTCCTTCCCTCACTGAGCTGTTGACCAAAGCGACTCATGAGATTCCAACAACAAGACAGAATTCTGTCAAAGCTCTTGAGGGCTCTCCCCAGGCCTGAGGCAAAACCCTGTTAATGAAGAAACCACAGACAGCCATCGACCAGCATCGAGAAACCCCAACGTCCGGAATGGTATCCAGCCCCCAGAAGGCAGTTAGTGTAGTGCTGGAAGGCACTGCACAGGCTGCCAGGGGAAACTGATCAACGACAGCTGGAGTAAACAGAGACCACTGACAGGAAACACAATCTGCGGTCATGAGTAGGCTGACCACACCTCCTATTGGGAGGGAACAGTGAACCAAGAAAGGAGCACTTGTGTAATGGAGGAGCCTGGGCCTGGGGGAGACAATCAACAGATTTTAAATTTGGCTAATTTTCCACTTAGTGAGGGGTACCCCTTGTCTGGAACTAGGGATTCAGGGTGATAGGCCCCAGATCCCTTACTCTTGGGCTCCCAAGACAAGATGCACTATGGGAGTGATTGACAGGGAGGCTACTAAAAATAGAATCTAGGTAATCCAGAATTGTGTATATTTGTTAACCTACACTGATCTCACTCTCCGATGGAGATTGTGTTTGTGTTTTTCAGGATGCAGTAAGAGAGCTAGGGCCCATCTAACCCTACCAACCGACCTTACGCTGATAGCTGAGATCCTGGCAAGAGATGAGCCACCACAGTCATATTGTGGAGGATCCATATGGAACCCCACAGAGAATGATAGGATGAACAATGGGACCCACAGCCACAGCCATTCAATCAACACAGGATAAGCCAGTGAGACAGAAACCAATGATTTTTGACACAAAGACCCCTAAACTCACAACAATAAAGCAGCCTTAATACTCATCCACCATGATTCAGGGAACTGTGCAGAAGAGGGGGCGGAAAGATTGTGAGAGCTGTGTTGGTGAGACTATCCAGAGGCATGGCACCCCTCAGTAACAACATACTAGGGCCAGGAGAACCTGGCTGAATAGTAGGCTATCCATAGTCCCCTGTCACAAGGAATGATCCAGACGACCCATGGAGGAGGTTATCCAGTGGAGTGGGGATGGGAGGGCAGCAGGGAATTGGGGATAACAACTCATTGTTTGCCCACTAAATGTTGTAACTCATTATGGACAATTAAAAAAATAAAATAAAATAATAAAAAATATATATGATTTGAGCACAGTTGATCCTTGTTTCAAAATATGCATTGCTAGCCATTTGTTCAGTGTAGCCCAAAAGTAAAGAGTATTTAGAAAATATACTCGTGTGTTAAATATTAATATTATATAAACTATAATAACAAATCACTTCTTTGATCTCCAAAGAATATTGGCTACAGATGCAGAGTAGTGTGTGGTTATAGTCTACATGACTATAGTCATGAAGACCATACTTCATGACTCAGTTACCAGGAGCAAAGTGAACAATTTTCAGTACAACCTAAAGCAGAAGTACATAGGCACCTAAGACCTCAACAATAAAGCAGCCTTAATGCTCACCCACCATAACTCAGGAAACTGAGCAGAAGAGAGGGAGGAAAGATTGTAAGAGCCATGTTGGTGGAGAACTCCCAGAGACATCGTCCCCCCTCAGTAACATCACACTAAGGAGGGTGGAACCTTGCTGACTCCTAGGCTATCCATAACCTCCTACCCCATGGACTGATCTGGACTGCCCACAGAGGAGGATATCCAGCTGATTGGGGATGGGGAAGAGGGGCATTGGGGAACTGGGGATAAGAACTCATTGTTGGTTCATTAACTGTATCTCATTATGGATAATAAAGAAAGATATTAGGAGGGAAAAGCTGAGTAGCTAAATTTCAGACTTAGTAAACTGTATCTCTATTTCAGAAGACATTATTTAATTTTAAGGGCCTCTATCTTAAAGGAAGCCTTGGTGAACACAATGTATTTCTTCTAGGGACATTATAAAAATTGATGACTTTCAAAGTTATAAGAAGGATAATTATAGAAACAAGTGTTTGAGGTAAGTAGTAAAAAAATCCTTCAAAGCAAAAGAAAATCCTCAACAAAAAAATCATTTATGTCTAGAGATTTTTCAATATCCCACTGTTGATATATGTAGTTGATAGAATTATAAGTCTTGTACCTATCTCTATATTCCATATTGAAACATATTTAAAAATAACATGTGATATTATAAAATTAATTTTAGATAAGGCAAATGTAAACACATCTTTTAATCAGTGAAACAGAAAGTTAGCATGGAAGTTTATCAAGATCTTTCAACATTGTGGAACTTTATGTCCTGAGCTAAAATGTTGCAGATCTATTTAAGGTGCTTATAGGTTAAATTTATATCAACCTGCCTCTAAACAGTCATATGTATAGTGATTTTATGTATATATGCAGTCATGTTTTTCAGTTTGTTACTATAAATGGAGTTACTTATTAAAATAACCACAGCTTTATTTTTTAAAAAAATGGAAGGAAAGAAACTGCAATCAGTTAAGGCTTGATTTTCAAAAGTTCTTCTTGCCAAAGGAAATATTAGCTATTTCCACTGAAAGTGACCAAAGACACAGTAAAAAGTCCATAGTAACAGGAATACAGAACTGTCAGGAAGTTATGACTGATGCACACTTCATCATTTTCCTCACAGGTAGATGACTCTTTTCCCAAAGGACCTCTTGTATGACTTGTGTCAGTACCCTGATGCCACATAAAGTGATTTTCAAAACATTTATTTCAAAAGGTATATTGTAGAGCACACCTGTGATTTCATCACTCCAGTAGCTAAAGCAAGAGACTCTCTAGTTTGAAGCTAGTCTGAGCTACAGAGGAGACCATTTAAAAAAATAGAAATGGTCTGTATTTATTCATAAGTGATATACCACAATTGACTTATCAGATACAATCTTGTGAATTTAGTCATATGCAAACACTCATGATACATTAGCACAAATGAACCACTGAACACATTCAACACCTCTGGGTTTTCTTGTGTACTTTTTTGCTAATTAGAAAACACATTTTATTGTCTTTAATCATTACAGATTACACTTTACAGGAAACAGAAAGTATCACCCTTTTTCAAATGACTTTCAGATACCATCAAAATCACACCATTCAGACATTTAATTAGAATGAGCCTAAAGAGCACATGCAGTGTTTAGGACAGGCTCAGTCATCACTAGAGTATCTTATAAATCCCTTGTGTTTCTTTCTTTATCATTAAAATTGAAGAAAGAGAAAGTAAAGTGCCTTGGGAAATGACAGTTTAGTTAATCTTGAGTCTCCAGTGTTTGCAAAAAAATCATTTAATCCCACCTCTCCTGGGAGACTATTTGTGACTCTGAAACTTAAATACTTCATATACACAGGAGTAGAGACAGAAGACACAAAGAGCTCTGAACAACAGGGGAATATTCCAGAATACTGCTCAGGAGAACTCTCCAAAGAAGAGGAAGCATTCAACCTGCCTTCAAGAGGGAAAAAGCAGGTCAGATCACATTTGGGACCCGTAGGGAAAGAAATTTGTCACTTTCAGAATAAGACTCCCACTGCCCATTGCTCCACTGTTAATATTTCTGCTGGCACGTGGCTCCCAGTATTTTAAAATCTCAAAAAGAGATAGAGCTAAAGTTTGACTTTTAGTTATCCCATCATAAGTCAGAACTCAGTTTTTATTCTTTACCCATCTAATTCCCTGATGAGGAAGCTAGTCGACTACAGCAATTAAGAAAGTTCAAATAGTTAATTATTACAAAAAGACAAGAGCTACAACCAGATTCTAGAGTTTCTCTCTAGCGTTCCTTTCATTTGGACTTCAAATTGTAATTACATCAGTGATACAACTAAATCTAAAATATTATTTATTTGTCCTGCATTTACTTCTGTAAGATAATGCTTTACTGGGTTCTTCTTGTAGCTAACAATAGGGGAAAATCACTGTCTATATATTCTACCATTTCTTCAAGTCAGATGTGCTGAACATTAGCTACATGAGACTAAAATGAATAAAGTTTTTATTTTCCTTAGTTGGGCTGTGAGTTTGCTAGTATAACCTAATCTTTATTTTTTTCAATTAATGAAAATGACATAAAATTGAATTCAAGTCTTCCTAAACATAAATACACTATAATATTTCACCTCTATGACACAGTATTGAATATTTTCAAGGACTTATCAATACAAAGTCATTGACTGAATGAAAGCATTCATCCTTGCACACAAGTGCTCCCCATGTGACAATTTTTGCAGTCATCATTTTTGTATAATTACATTCAGCAATTAATTTTGCATTTATTGAGGTTGATAACTTCCCATTCCCATGAAGAAATGAAAACCCCTGCTTCTAAGAAGATAGTGTGGAAGTAGGTAGTAGAAGTGATAAAGCATGAATTTTTCTACCCACCATACAACAGAACAGACACATAATAAATGGACAACCTTCTCACTAATCACAATGCTCACATATTCAGAGCCTCCAATGTGTAAGGAGAAAGGCGATATCTTTAAATCACCTTTTTCCATTGAATGAAACATTGGGTCGCAGATATCAGAATGCTGTCCTTAGATCTCTCTCCTGCTGCTATAAATACAAAGAATCTGTCAGTCTTTTAAATATATTGCACTCTAATTATAAAATAGTGTCTGAGTGTGTTTCCTTCTGTATCATACTACAAAGTTGGTCTCCTTTTTAAACAATGGGGTTATTTTCTCTCTGCTGAAATAGAAGGACCTGCCGTGTTTTGTTTGGCCTTGCTTGTAGATTGATTTTGAATTTCTACTTAAGATATCAGACGTGAAAATGAACACAGCACTGTATGGAAAGAAGCAATTTCAATCCTAGAGTGAAATTTCATTCTACTACTCACTCACACTTTGACTTTCTCTATCACCACAGATGAAGTTTATTTTTCCCTTCTAAACCTATTAAATAACTCATGTATTGTATGTAGTAATAACAACTGAGCTGAACTAGGAGAAGGTCCTTCGTTCTGGTGTAGACACCCATGTTGAAATAGAGCTGACACAGAATCCACTTGAAATATAAAATTTGGCACATTTTAGCATATGTATATGAGCAAAAACTCATCTTAAAAATATAAGCTAGTTCATTACACAAGAAACTTTGATTGGGACCTTGGGACTCTCTCCTCCAGGTTCTTCCTAACACACACCTCCACAAGGCCATCATAACTCTGCTTTCTGTCAGAACTGAATATTCTGTTTTTTTCTAAATTTTTGTAAGTGTAATTGTGCAGGCTACCACTTTTTCTTCATATTCATGGCAAAGTTATTTTCATGTTTACCTTCATAACATATATACCAATATCTTAATCCATATCTTTGAGTACTGCTGTTTTATGTACAAACCACAGTACACTTTTCTCAAATTCTAATTTCTCTACTCCCTCGTCAACACTTGTCAGACTTTGTAATCAGCATTTCATTGTGGTTTAATTTCCATTTCCTTAGTATAAGTATTTGATCATTTTTCATACACGTGACTCATGTAAAATCCTTAATAAATATCCATAGAATTTTCAGACTCATTTGTGACTCATATAAAATCTATGATAAATATCCATAGAAATTTCAAGCTCATTCTTAATAGATTTAGTTTCTTATTAATGAGCGTTTAGATTCCTTCATATAGTATAAGTGCAAGATTTTTTCTAACAAAAATATGTTGTTCAAATAACTTCTCCTAGGCCAGCCTTTTCAATGTGTGTTCCCTGACTAACCGAATTCTTGTTAAGGGCAAAATACACTGATAATTAGTTGAAAAGGAGCAGTTGTATTTCACAAACCATAAATTCTCACTCAATATATGGAATTATTGAATTCTTTTCTTTCCTGTGATTGTAGAAAAATCAAAGGTATGATCACAGCATGTATATTTTCTAGCCTCAGGATTTAAGATAACCTATTATAAAGTACACAACCCCATGAATGAATTACAGTCATCTCATTCTGAGTTCTTTCATTTCCTGAGCAGTAAGCCAATTAAACCATATAGCCTGTTCTCTCTTTAGGTAGGAAACTCTGCTCATTTATGAATTATGTTGTACTTTGTCTTATTTGATTTGATTTGGTTTGATTTTGGCCACTGCTCTCAATTCTTCAACTTAATAGTTACTCAACCAATGAGGAAAAAAGTAAAGACAAAGCTTAACAATTGAGTGGTCTTATGTTTTGTTTTAGAAAGATAGAAGAAACATTCAAAAGCACCTCTTTTTTACTACTGAACAAAGTGGGTCATCACCAAGACTATTTCAAACATCTGGTGTCAAGTGATGAATGACCAGAGCTTCGAGGTCACTGGAGAAGCAGAACTTGCCATTATCAAGAAGCCGAATATCTTGTATTCTGTGTGAGTACCTAGACAGCACTTCAGACGTCAGCTGCCTGTAAATAATTCTCTTACATAATTGACTTTGTGGAATTATGAGAATCGCCTAGACTAAGCCTTCATTTACTACAGGAACACATAAAATATCTCTGGCATATGACTGCTTACTGTTGTTTTGAATATTTCCTCTGACGGCAAATGTGCTACTTTCATTGATAAACCAAATCTAGACACACAACTGAAATGATGAGTCAGGAAAACCATTCAGCAGTAACTGAGTTTATCTTCATGGGCATCACCCAAGACCCTCAGCTGCAGGTCATCTTTTTTGTGGTCTTCCTCATTGTCTACCTGGTCAATGTGATGGGGAATGTAGGCATGATCATTCTTATAATAACAGACACTCAACTTCATACCCCCATGTATTTTTTCCTTTGCAACCTCTCCTTTGTCGACCTGGGCTACTCCTCAGCCATTGCTCCCAGGATGCTGGCTGACTGCCTGACAAAACATAAAGTGATCTCCTTCTCCAGCTGTGCCACCCAGTTTGCTTTCTTTGTGGGTTTTGTGGATGCTGAGTGCTACGTTCTTGCTGCAATGGCCTATGACCGCTTTGTGGCCATCTGTCGACCCCTCCACTATAGCACTTTCATGTCCAAGCGAGTCTGCCTGGCTCTGATCCTGGGCTCTTACTTGGCTGGGTTAGTGAGTTTAGTCGCTCACACTTCCCTCACTTTTAGCCTCAATTACTGTGGCTCCAATATCATCAACCATTTCTTCTGTGAAATCCCACCACTCTTGGCTCTCTCCTGCTCAGATACCTATATCAGTGAGATACTGTTGTTTAGTTTGTGTGGCTTCATTGAATTCAGCACTATCCTTATCATCTTCATTTCCTATGCCTTCATCGTCATTGCAATCATCAGAATGCGCTCAGCTGAAGGACGCCTCAAAGCTTTCTCCACCTGTGGGTCTCATCTAACTGGTGTTACCCTCTTCTATGGCACCGTCATGTTCATGTACCTGAGGCCCACATCCAGCTACTCCCTGGACCAAGACAAATGGGCCTCTGTATTCTACACTATTATCATCCCCATGCTGAACCCTTTGATCTACAGTTTGCGGAACAAGGATGTGAAAGCTGCTTTCAAAAAACTAATTGGGAGGAAACCTCAATGACAAGAAATGAAAATCTTTTTTTACAGAGGTAAACAATAGTAGAAAGGGAGATAAGGAAATGGAAAGATAAGTAGAAAGGATACAGGAAATGGAAATCACTTTTCAACAAATATTACCCAGGTTACCATTTCATTGCTGAATGAATCTTAAATTTGGAAGGGTTTTCTGTAACCCTTTGTAATCTATAAGAAATATGCATTAAATTAATATTTTGGAAAGCATGCTAATCACGAGGCATTCACTTTTTATTAAAATTTGATTCACATATTGGTTAGAAATTGGGATGAAAATTTATGGGGGGAAAATGTCATAACTCTAAAGAACTTTTTTTTTTTTGCTCACTGGTTGTAAGCTGCCCATACTCCAGTAAATAAACCCTCATACATACTCATGCAAAGATATCTACTTTAACTCACTCGGTCAAAAAAGCATGAGGGCTGGAAACATTGCATAGTGATTGGGGTGCCTGCTTGTAAAGTCTGATAGACAGGTTTCAATTCTCTAATACCCACATAAAGCCAAACACACAAAGTGGCAAATGTGTTTGGAGCTCATTTGCAGTAGCAGAAGGCCCTGGCATTCATTTTCATACTCTCCCTTTCTCTCTCTGCCTCTTCCTCTATCTCCCTCCATTAAGTTATATATATATATATATATATATATATATATAGAGAGAGAGAGAGAGAGAGAGAGTCGAAAGTGGAAAGGGATTAAATGAGAAGAAAGGCTTTAGTGGAAAGGGCCTGGGGACAAGAGGGTAATTGGGAGAGTGGGATCAAAACGCATTGTATACATTTATTAAAATCTCAAAAATGAAAAACAGAAGGAGAAAAATTAATCATGAATTAATTTTACAAGCTGAAAAGAGAACTTCCAAGGCAAATGCTCAAAATGATCTACTCTGAAAGGAAGTGGGGGAAAGTATAGTTGCCATGGTACAGAATGGGTTGTTGTGAGGGATAAACTAACTCGGTCTCAGTGACACTCATGGTAGCATAACCTACGTAAAGGAACACCAGGTTCTGTAGGAAATACTCAGAAGCTGAGCTTTGTCAGCACAGGGTTTATTATGCTTTTAGTTGTTGTTTCATCCCTCTGGTTTTGCAGCAACAATACTAAATCCAACAATTATTCAAAGTTTAAGGAAGGCTGAGCCATAGGCTATGATATAACAGGGTATGTGGACATTGGATCCCTTAATTTTCCCATCAGTCAAGTGGTTGGTGGCACTGGATCACTTGGGGATTTTCCATAATATATTAAAAACAGCTGGGCATCTAAGTTTTATCAGTTTCACACTATGACATCAGTTTGTCTCTCAGAGAAACACAGGGACCTTGATACCATAAGACAGACATAAACTGATCTCTAAGAGTATTTAGAACAAGATTGTAATGCCTTCAAGATCAGTTCACATACTAATATCTACCTTGCTTTCCCTCTACCAATCTTAATTAGACCTTGCCTTCCACTTTATCACAAGCATGATCATTCTATTATTAAATTATAATCTAGTTAACACTGCTGTGCTAATTAGTAACAAATAAAGAAGATATCCCTTTTTCATACTCTCAAAGCTCCAGATCTTCTATTAATAATAAAGTATAAGGTATAAGCAGCAGGCAAAAGCAGCAGACTGAAAGATGGTATAGAAAAATACCTTTTCCCTACACATATTATAATACCATCATGACCTCAAATTCAAATATTTTCTAAAAACCTCTCTAAATTCTTGTTCTAGTGCATGTAGTATAATCCAAGGAAACACAGTGGTTCCTCCGACACAGAGAAAAATCACATTCATCCATAAAAGCATCAAAGAGTGAAGGCTTGCAGGTTAGCAGTTGGTACATTATTGGAAACTGCCTTGGTTTCAGATTACTCAGTCTTATTATGAGTTCACAGATTATAGTTTTGTTGTCATACTTCAGGGAAATAATAGCTTGTAGCTAGTGGATACATGCAGAATGTGTAATCCTCACCCCACTGAGGAGGGCCTTCGTGAGACACAAGAGGAAAACCTAATGGAATCAAGCCAATTTGTAGCATGTTCATACTTTATACTTCCTAATAAAAATATTATTTAAAAAAGAACCAGTTTAAATGCCGTCACGGTTTGATCCAGGTATCCCCCACAAACAAATGAATGTGTTCTAAATGATCGATCCTCAGCTGATGGCAGTTCTGGAATTAGAACCTCACTGGAGCTGTGTCATTGTGGTCAGGTTTATGGGGGTTATCAGTTCTGACGCTCCTGGTATCAGTTTTGGTACCAGGAGTGGGGTTGCTGTTGCCCTACCAAAACTGTTGCAGTCAACATACTCTGTTGCTGCAAAAAAAAGAACCCAAGCAAAAGCAGCTAGTGGAAGAAAATGTTTATTTGGCTTATGGAATCTAGGGGAGAGTCCATCCTGGCAGGGAATATTATGGATATATAGCAGAGGGGTAGACATCATCTCCACCAGAGTACTGCAAACAATGGCAAGAAGGTGTGCCAAACACTGGCAAGGGGAAGCTGGCTTATAACCCACATAAATTTGTCCCCAAAAACACAGCTCTAACGAGGTTGCAAAATTCAAACTGCCATAATCCAAGGATCAATCAATCAGAACACATTCATTTGTTTGGGGGGGGGGCATCAGGATCAAACCATGAGAGTCCACCCTGGCCCCCATAAATTAATAATCATATATGATATAAAATATAATGTGTTCAACTACCTCTATAAATCTCCACTGGTTTTATCAGAGCCATAATACCAAAAAATAAACCCGTAATGGCAGAGACATTCACATTGCAAAAGATAACATAAGGAATGGAAAAAAAACAGATTGAACCAATACAAGATTTAAAACAAGCAGGGAAACCTCAATCTCTAACGCCAAGTTCAATGATTCTAATAAGTTTCTTAGAGATTTGATTCCGCCCGTCCAACTCGGCTGCTTAGTCTGGGAAAACTTCTGGTGCTGGCAGCATGCTTTGGCAGCCATCCATAGTCCTGGAATTTCATTGGGTCTCCATTGCAAGACACAATTAATAGTCATGGCTCCATAGGCCTCCTCACAGGCAATCTAGCACACCTGCTTCACATCCTGATGGGCATTTTTCAAAAACAAAACTGTGTTGCATAATCCAATGACCCACTCTTCCTTCATGTTATACTCCACAGAAACAGGTGGACTACCAACTTGTTAATCCAGGGGGGGAAGAAGGCATTCAGGCTTCTTCCTTCAAAGAGTGCGCATTTTTTGTTTCAATGCAGACCAGCTGGCTCAATCTCAAAGTTGTCATCTCTCAAACAATTGCAGCTGAGCGTGCAGCAGTTTTGGCCCAAAGATCTCTTTTCTGTGCCATCTCCATCTGCTCACACCAGTCCATTTTTATGGAAATAACCCTTCACAGGATCCGAGGACACAATCAAGCTGAACGCAGCAATCCTTTCATGCAAACTGCCTCTGGCACAGTCCTGAAAAATTTCTTTCTCATCCTTGTAAGGTAAACCTCACAGTCCATAGTTCTTACAGTATTCAGGTCTTTTAACTCTGACCAGAATGGTCCATCAAGATGTACTCACAGTACTGCAAGGTGTCTCTTAGGACAAGATTTCAAATCACTCCACATTCCTCCTGCTGATCACTTCCAAAAGGATTCTAGCAGCAACTGACTCCATCCTGGTACCAAAACTGGTACGAACAACTTACTCTGTTGCTGCACAAAAAGAAGCAAGCAAAAGCAGCTAGTGGAGGAAAAGCTGTATTTGTCTTATGGACTCGAGGGGAGACTCCATCCTGGCAGGAAAAATGATGGCATGAGTAGAGGGGTGGACATCACCTCCATTACAGCACTGCAAACAGTGGCAGAAAGGTGTGCCAAACACTGGCAAGGGGAAGCTGGCTTATAACCCCCATAAGTCCACCCCCAACAACACAGCTCTAGTGAGGTTATAAAACCCAAACAGCCAAATCAGCTGAGGATTGATCAATCAGAACACATTCATTTGTTTATGGGGGACATCTGGATCAAACCATGACAAATGCCAAGAGTCAGAAGGGGTCTCTATCTAATCTACTAAACTAGTCTCAGAAGGGGCCTCTATCTAATCTATTAAATGTAAAATTCCATAATTTTATAGTTTTAAATATTTGATTTATGTGTAAGCAGAGAGAGAGAGAGAGAGAGAGAGAGACAGAGAGAGACAGAGAGAGTATGGGTGTGCCAGGGACTTCAGCTACTGCAAAGGAACTCCAGATGCATGCACCACTTTGGGCATCTGTATTACAAGGGTACTAGTGAATTGAACCTAGGTCCCTAGGCTCTGGAAGCAACCACTTTAACTACTGAGCCATCTCTCCATCCCAATATTTTTTATTAAGAGTGTGTGTGTGTGTGTGTATGTGTGTGTATGTGTGTGAGTGTGTGTAAATGCAGGCCCCATATGCCATGGCATGCATGTAGAGATCAGTGGACAGCTTTCAGATTTTTGACTCTGCCTTCTACCTCATCTGAGCCAGACTCTTTCATTGCTATTCACTGCTTCATTCACCAGACAAGCTGGTCCATAAACTCTCAATCAGTCCTCCTGTCTTCATTCACATCTGCTTGCAACCACTGGTTAGTTTACAAGTGTCCACTATAGTTTTGTTTTGAGATTCAATCTTAAGTCATTAGACTTCAACATCCTGCAATTTATCTCTATGTGTAATTATTATATGGATGCATAAATATGCAAATGTGTTTTAAAAACAAATATAAGGGTCTGGTGAGATGGCTCAGCGGCTAAGGCACTTGCCTCCAGTGCCTAAGGCCCCAGGTTCAATTCCCCAGGACCCACATAAGACAGACCCACAAGGTGGTGGCCCTGGTGTGCTCTCTCTCTCTCTCTCTCTCTCTCTCTCTCTCTCTCT
>PVHP010036199.1:0-18049 GCA_004024765.1 Zapus hudsonius | reverse complement strand
ATATATATATATATATATATATATATATATATATATATATATATATATATATATATATCTGATTTCTTAAAAAGGGTTCTATGTTGAAATATGAAATATCTCATGTCTAAATGGCATAGGCCTGGCTTGTCCCCTGGTTGCTAATACATGGTGAATATATTTCAAATGGATCTCCTGGGAACATTAAAATAAAACATTTCATTATCCATCTCTTTTTTATTTTTTTTCTGAGTGATGTCTCTGCCAGATATGGAATGCATGTAATTCACTGTTGCTTTTAATTTGTCAGTACATTAATTTTAGTTGATAAAGAAGTTAACTGAATCTAGTGTCCCAGTTATCTTAGATAATTCTAGTTCATTTCCCTCTTGCTTTTAGAGGCTGCTCTCTCTTCTCCAAATCTCTTTGGGTTTATAAGCTTTTAAGTTGTCATTGACCCAGGAGACCATCCAAGGGTGACTATAGTTTTCAAGCTCATTTGTTTACATGCTTGACCTTTCTCAAAGGATACCAGGCTGCTCTTAGCTGCACATTGACCTCCATCTGACATTTATTACAAATCAATTTCATAGGTTTTCCATAAAATATTCTAGAGTCTCTGATATGAAGGTGATGAAAGGGTAGCAATTATTTGTCCTTAGGCTATTAGAAAGAGCAAATTAACCATGAGATAAGAATGAATTTTGGGATATTATACTAATTTTGTTTTCACTGGCTATCCTTCAGATCGACCATCATCTCCAAAATTCCCCTCCCCTGCCAACCCTGCAGGAGATGCTACTGCAATTTCTGAATGGGAAGGAGGAGAGGTGTTCACTCCTTGTTGACAATTCCAAAATCTCAAAGTTGGTCTTATAGTGTTGGGTATGTCGTTGGAAAGATGACTCTCTTCATATCCATTGGTTTTGTATTCTACTCAAATGGGGGATACCCCCCCCCAACCATCTTGAGCATAGTAGGGATGAGAAGAAGAATTCAATTCATTAAATTACTTAACCTAAACTCACAAGTAGGTAGTGATCTTTCTTGCTTGAATCTACAGCAGGGATTTACACATAGTGGTAGGTATGGGCCATGTAAAGATTCAGTGTCACCCATAACCTCAAGTATTTGTGATTAAGCAGCAGTTTGGTGTGGAGCCTTGCTGGGGAAGGTGTGTCACTGGGATGGACCTTGAGAGTTTTTGCTTGGCTTCAAGTCCAGGGATCTTCTACTCATGAGTGTGTGGAGGTAGGTGTGTGTGTGTGTGTGTGTGTGTGTGTGTGTGTGTGTGTGTGTTCATCTGTGTAGAGATCCATCACTGAAATTAGGGATTCCTTGTTGAAATAAAAGAAGCTGAAGCCCAGATCATAACCCCTATCCTGCCATCCATTTCCCCTCATGCTTAATTTCTAGCTAGCAGCAATTTGGGGTGGAGCCTTGCTGGGAAAGGTGTGTCACTGGGATGGACCTTGAGGGTTTTTTGCCTGGCTTCAAGCCCACAGCTTCCACCCCGCTTCCTGTTTGCATCTGATTTTTCCTGCTATGATGAATCTTCCCCTTGAAACTTTATTTTTTTAAATATTTTATTTATTCATTTGCAAGCAGAGAGAGAGAGAGAGAGAGAGAGAGAGAGAGAGAGAGAGAGAGAGAGAGAGAGAACCACAGCCACCACCTTGTGGGTCTGGCATATGTGGGTCCTGGGGAATTGAACCCGGGGCCTTAGGCACTGAAGGCAAGTGCCTTAACCGCTGAGCCTTCTCTCCAGCCCCCTTGAAACTTTAATCCTCTCATCAGCTGATTCTGATTGTGTTTTTTTAATTATTTAATTTAATTCGTAAATATGTTTATTTCCAGGCAGAGAGAGGAGGAGGGGGTGAGAATATGGGTGCACTAGGGTATCTAGCTGCTACAAACAAACTCTAGATGCATGCACCACTTTGTGCATTAGCTTTATGGAATTGAACTTGGGCCAGAAAGCTTTGCAAGCAAGCACTTTTTTTTATTGTCCATAATGAGTGACATTATTTAATGGGCAAACAATGAGTTGTTATCCCCAGTTCCCCTCTTCCCCATCCCCAATCAGCTGGATATCCTCCTCCGTGGGCAGTCTGGATCAGTCCTTGGTACAGGGGACCATGGATAGCCTAGGAGTCAGTCTGGTTCTACTGGCCCTAGTATGTTGTTAATGAGGGGGGGCATGACTCTGGATATTCTCCCCCACCAAGGCTCTCACAATCTTTCTGCCCCCTCTTCAGCTCAGTTCCCTGAGTCATAGTGGGTGAGTATTAAGGCTGCTTAATTGTTAAGAACTTTGATTGTGTTTTTGTGTGTTCACAGCTATTAGGAAGTTATTGTAATAGTGGGTATCTAACACACTATGATTAATCAAATTAGACTAAGTTGAACCTCAAGTTTTTTTCACATCTATTGTTTTTAAAATATTTAATTTTTATTTATTTCCAAGCAGAGAGAGACAGAGGGAACAGAGGCCCAGAGAGAGAGGGGGGGGGTGAAGAATGGGTGTTCCAGGGTCTCTAGCCATTGCAAACTCTAGACATATTCTCCACTTTATTCATCTGGCTTTACATGGTTATGGGGAATCTAGCTCAAGTTATTATGCTTAGCAGGCAAGTACTTTGACTGCTGAGCCATCGCTCCAACCACACAGCTATTGTTTTTATTCAATCGATTTCTTATTGCTATGAATGCACACATAGACATATGTATTTACTGACTATTCTGCCATTATTTCAAAGCATTACCTGAGCTTTTTAGTGAAAGAATCCTTTTGAGAGAAAATGTGGACCAGACAGAAGCCACTGTGCTTCAAATACTTTATGCACTAGGATATTAATTTCCATTTCAGAGTATTTCTACCTAAGATGGATATGCTGCTTTCAATTTATTAGTTGCATAAATGAGCTTATCTATTTCTAATTTTGACTTAATATAAAAAGCATCAAAATTTAGGTTTCATCCATCTAATTTTCATTTTGTGTAATTATTTGTGGTAGGCTGATTTTCGTTTATGTCATCTGTTCATCAGGTTCAGGCAGATAATATTAAAGGTAGGTTTTCTCCAGGATTGGCCTATCCACATTCATAAGTCATGCAGGCTGCTTTCAGGACAGTATTGTCACCACAGCTAAGCAGGGGAAGGATTGCTCTGTCCTCTCTGCCACTTCCTGTAGTGTGTGGAGCAGATGGCTTCTCTCAAAAGACCTTCCTCACCTTAGGCAAAAATGTAAAACTTATATTGATGACTTCTTTGTTTTTGCCTTAGCCTCTAAGCTATCTTAAAGACGCTTCTCTTCTCTTTGATATCTCCATCACTTCAAAGAAGTGAAAGGCTCAGTTGCTTTAAGAAATGATTTCAGTGGTAACGCACCAATCTTTTAAAACATTGTGGAGTCCTGTTGCATAGGTGATATCTTGAAAGATTTATATAATTCAAGTTTACTTGCCTCTGGTGCTTAAAGGCAGTTCTGTACATCTACAAACTTATGCAAAATGGTTGAGTGCTTTGTAGAACTTAGTGTTCAAAAATGGAAGGCGACACATTGCACCCTATGAACATCTGAAAAATAAGAGGCAATGCATTGATTTCTTGTTCTGTTGGGTATATATAAACATTTGAATTAGAGTCTCTGACCCTTGGAGTAATACATAATATTCTCTTTATCACTGCAAAAATAACTAGTTTGTAAGAAACTTCTAGATGAAATAGGTACCAAACACATATGTTGAGTTACAAAATATGCATACGACTAGTGGCTAAAATTTTCAGACACAGCCACTGACACAGAGAGGAACCACGGACACATCTCATAAATGAGGTTGACTCAAATACAGACCACTCTGAATTTCCTTGTATGTATACATAAAATGTCCATATGCACAAAGAATGTGTGTGTGTGTGTGTGTGTGTGTGTGTGTGTGTGTAGCACATCAATAAATAAGACAAAGAGCGGAGGGAGCTTCTTAGCACTCTCCCCACTTCCGTTCAGTACAGTTTGGAAGGAGCAACACATAGAGACCCTCAGTGGATACTGAAGTCAACTAGTTAAGTGCTTGATGATCCCGGGTGGAAAATATACTTAGAGCCAGACTGAGCCTGGGATTCCTGTCTTGAAACCCTCTCCTCCATACAGCTTTCATGAAGTATTAGCCCATGTCTATATGGCACCATATCTAAATTTTATATCAACACTTTATAGCATGTTGTATTACTTTATAGTCTGAATTAAAGCTGTCAATTTATGATCATTTTCATTCCTCATTTGATATTTTGATATGAAGCATCACCCATTTTCCAGTTATTCCATTCATTATAAGTATGCTTGTTTTTAGATTTTAAATTGGGTTGTGTATTTGACATAGAAACTATGAAAAGTCCTTTTAAATTTTCACTGCTACTGAAGATGCTGAGTGGGAAAGACATAAGTTCTTCTCTCCCTAACACACCACAGTTCTTAACATAGGGATGATGACCCTGACATGTCACTGATATTTTTAGAACTAATAGCAAAGCATCTTTTTTCCCCTCTTCTTCTTCTGCTGAATACACCACAGACAGCCACAGTTCATTGGGCTAGAGAGTTTCAGCTGCATGACTAAAAGTAAATGCCTCTGTGAAATACTAACAAAGACATTGTCTGCTTTCCTACATAACACACACACACACATGCATGCGTGCAAACACATGCACTGCTTTAAAATAATTTCTTGAATTTCAATTGGGTGTCTATTTTCTTTGCTTCTGAGCTGGACTCTTAGGGGACTGTATTTTAATCCCTTTCTTCCCAAATTCATCACGAATTATATGATTTAATGCAGCTCATCCTTTTGAACTAAAATGCAGCTGCCTATCCACTCACAGCGTGTTGGTTACCTTCCAGCAAATAGTCTTTCTTAGATATGTTATCTAATCTTTACAAGAGATACAGTCTTGAATTCTGATGACTCAGTTCCATATCTACATCAATGGGCACTCAGTAAGTAGTTTATTTAAAATTTTATTTTAAGATGATATACTTGACTTGCATGTATCTTAACTATAGCTGAAACAGAGTATTGCATCCAAGACATTTTTTCAGACAAAAAAACCCAGATGTTATAAGGTATCAGTAAATATAGCACTATTACAAGGCATGAATTACTTCAACAAGTATGATTCTACTTTTTAAAAAATATTTTTATTTATTGCAAGCAGAGAGAGAGAAAAATATAGAGAAGAAAGGCAGAGAATGGGCTCACCAGGGCTTCTAGCTGCTGCAGACGAACTCCAGATGTATGTACTACTTAGTACATCTGGCTTTATGTGGATACTGGGGAATTGAACCCAGGTCCTTGGGCTTTGTAGGCAAGTGCCTTAATCACTGAGAAATTCTCCAGCCCCAATTTTACTTTGTTAGCAGTTGGGTTTTTCTGCTTGTTTCACCTAAAAGATATTGTTCTTGTTAATTTCAGATACTTCCTATTGATCACGCAGATATTTTCAGTATACACGAGACTAACAAATTTAAGAGAGATTAATGGTTTGTGAAGGGCATTCTCACGAGATAGAATGACAAGAGGCAATTAGCAGAGTAACTTCCCATGCACATACAAGTGTAATCACATGACACCCCCATAGGTTTTCTTTAGAGTTATGCATCCCATAGGTTACTGAGATAAATAATGGAGCGAGTGTGCTCCAGAGAGGCCCTATCCACCCAATGCCTTGCCCTTACTACTCCTGTCAATGGAGATAATATCCAATGTTTTTGCTCATTCTTCCATATCATAAGGATCCATGCAAAGCCAGATGCAGATAAGAGAAAATGTACAAAGTAGACCATGTTTTCTAGGTCAACTTCTATAGAACATGGATCCCCCAACCAGGGAATGAGAGTTCTCTTGTTACTGTTACTGATTATAAACATACTCAAGAGTTGAGCCATGGTGGAGGAGACTATCCAGAGGCATGGCACCCCTCAGTAACAACATACAAGGGCTAGGAGAACCTGGCTGAAAATAGGCTATCCATGGTCCTCTGTCACAAGGACTGATCCAGTCAACCCATGGAGGAGATTGTCCAGCTGATTGGGGATGGCTGAGGGGAGGCATCGGGAATTGGGGATAACAACTCATTGTTTGCCCACTAAATAATGTAACTCATTATGGACAATAAAAAAAAGAGTTCATGCCTCATGGTGACAAAAGCTAATAGGAAGTACATAACAGGCACTGGCTAAGCCCCTTGTATGTGAATCTTACACCAGCATATCAGCCATAGAAAACCCTGTATTGTTGTACCTCCCTTTTATACGTAAGGAAAACACAGATGGGAGAGTCAGAAACACTCCTCAATATCATAAAGGTGGAAAATGGCAGAACCTGAGCTCAAAGTGACTAATTTCATTTGGATCCCCTTTGTCATTCGAAGGACAGTTTGTGCTGGAGTAACTGTTTAGCCCTTGAAGGCGGGCAGTGTGCTTCAGCAATATGTGAGTAGATCAGTGTTTGCGAATCTTAAAAGATACTTAATTTTTGATGTGACATGTTTGTTTTATTTAAACTTTCCAAGAGTGTTAGATGTTTGGAACCTTTCTCGGTTATTACAAGATCAAAGACATTTATTTCGTAGCTGAAAGACCGTGTGAATCCAGAATGCTTACTGTGATTGTAATGATACAGCACAGGGACATGAGCACTCAGAACTTGAATCTCACTAAACTGGATGTGGGGGAGAAAAGGACGGCCGTGCATGAAGTTGTAAGGAGAGGTGTCTATTCATTGGTATATAAACGGGAGCCAGATCTGCTTCACGGGATTTAATGGACTTTTTTCATCTTCATTGCATATGTCAAATTTAATTGCTGACTCAGAGAAATGTTTTTGTCTTTAGAGACTTGCTGCTTATCAGAAATGAGTGAAGAGTTCCAACTTTGAGGAAAAGTACATGTGATCTAAAGCAAAAGTGCCTCAGAGACAGAAGGTTTTGTTTACTTTTATCCCCCTCCCATAAAGGGACTAGGCGTTGCTAATCAGGTAACCCCAAAAGCCATCGTCAGCCTCTTATAATCGAGGAGTGTATCTTTGTATCTTTGACAGTCGGAATCCTCTTCCTACATGTGAGTAATAAAAAAGTTAACATCTGCTGTAATCTAATCACCTATCTAGAAACATAACTTTTATAGTAGGAAGGGGAACCAAAATAAAATCCCTTAATGATGGATTACTGATCTAAGTCAGTAGAAGGAAGACTGTTTTAGGCATGCTTTTATGCATCTTGCCATCCAATATTACTTAGAGAAGCCTTTGAGTTCACCCATTATATGAGAACTTTAAGGGTGAAGAGCCATGGGTGGGCACACCTTGGTGAGGGAAATCAAAGCCTTTATTATAAACCTGCTCTGTAGAGGTTGAAAGCAGATGCCTGGTTCTTTGCTATAGGCCTGTTAGCTTACAGAGATTATAGCCCATTGTACTGGTAGGAATAGATTGGGTATTGTCTCTGCTTTCAGATTCCTTTTATTAGTACTAACAAGAGACTCATTTCTCTCCAAGTAAATTCTCATAGAAAAAGCACATAACTGTGCATTTACTGGAAAAGTGCTGAACTATTCAAATTTAATTTAGATAATCAGTATGCGCGTATGTGCAGCCGAGCGTAACTTATGATCCATAACTTTTCCAATAAAGTCTCTCAAGCTCATCATGTGACATTGATGTGGTTACCATGGGGAAAGTTTGAAAACACAACCTCCTACCCCAAAAACCTGCATCCCTCTGGTTTGGATAATGGTGCTTTAGCAGAGGTGCCTACCGTGGACTGATACCAGGTCTTCTAGTTCTGTCCTTAGATGTTAGGGGCTAACACACAGCCAACTCTGGCTAGGTGAATGTTTACACATATAATTAGTTAAACATCCTGATATGGCTCATTTCATGCAGCTGGGTTGCTGAAACTGTGAGAAGCTATTACAAGGAAATACATCTTATGTTCCCACTTTCTCTCTAAGGTCTCCTTTTAGCCCCTGTTGTTGTATGAGGGAAACAGATGACGAGAGCAGAAGCATGAACTGAGCTCCTACTTATACCAAGCATGCTGCTCGACACACGCCATCTCAGGCTCATACTTGGGCTTCATGGCCACACTCTGGATATAGGGCACCTCTCACTTAACAGAAGAGGCTTGGTGTAGACAGGGACTATGTCTACAGTCACAGAACTACTGAGTGGCAATGCTGAGATTTAAAACCATCTACCTTAATCCAACACCCAGGGTATAACAGAATGTTCTTTTAAAATATTTTATGTATGTATGTGTGTGTGATGGATTTGCAATCAGAGAGAGAGAGAGACAGAGAGAGAGACAGAGAGAGAGACAGAGAGAGAGAGAGAATGGGTACACAAGGGCTTCCAGCCACTATAAATGAACTCAAGATACATGAACCTCATTGTGCATCTGGCTTTATGTGGGTACTCTGGAATCAAACCTGGGCCATTAGACTTTGCAGGCAAATGCCTTAACCACTTAGCCATCTCTCCAGTGCTAAATAAAGATCCTTGTTCTTAACTATACTGATCTGAAAATAACCTCTCTTCAGAAAGGTCTAGTACTGATTGACTTCTGGTGCCAACCACCCCTTGCAATCTGGCTATATCCTCTTCTCTTTAGACTAAAGACAAGATAATTCTGGTGTTTGCAAACATGGATTGCTCTTCATGGCCCACTGTGCTCTGAAAGGCAGTAAGAACACCAGACATGCATCCAGTGCACACAATATGACAAATCTGTGTGTCATGCTTTCATATTTCTCATTTATTAAAATTGTAATTAATATTGAGGCCATTTACCAGTATAGCATCTTTCAAGGAAGATATTTTTCTGAAAACTCAATCTATTTTTATTATTCCTCCTAGGTGGAAATAAATGAACATCTATGAAGTATTTTATTTATTAATATGTTGAGTTATAATAAATTCTTTTAAGGGGAAATAATTTTTCAAGGTATATCCTTAACTTACTCTGATAAGAACATAAAATGTATGGTTCACCCAAATTCTGGCTTAGTTTACAGATTTTCAGTGATTACTCATTTGAGAAACACACTCCCCCTCTGTAGATTATATGTAAAGAGGCCTCAACTACAGAGTGACTCACAAAACCAGTTTAGACTGGAGACCTTTTCCTGATTCTACACATGCTAAATCTTGTAATCAAAATACCTCAAAATAAAACATACATTGCCAAGCCAGTTTTGAGGAAATAAATTCCAATTTTGAATTCTACAGTAAGCTCAGTAAATTGATCTCTGAATTATGTCCACCTTTGAAAACTAACAGTTATAATGGAAAACTAAGGATAAGATTAGGTAAAAATCTTTGTATAGTAAAATGGAACATTTACTATGTCTTTTTGAAAAATGGTTAATTAGTATATATTGATGGTACAAAATAATGAGTTTCATCATTACATTTAAGTATATTATGTATTTGGATCACTCTTACTTGAGGGGAAAACAGTGACCTATGCTTTTTCGCAGAAGTCTTCTAAGGTGACATTAAACTGTTTAATAGAACCCCTTCTAAATTTCATGAAAGCAGAGGTACTGATTGGTTCTTTTTCATATTTGGTGTAATAAAAACAAGCCTGGAATTATGATGCAGATAAGAATATATTTTAAGAACATCATGACATTAAACCAGTTGAAATAAAATTTCATGTATTGGGCTATTCTAAATGATTTGTGTGATTTATGTGTGTAGAAGAACTTTTCATACAATGTGGCATTTATATGTATACTTTATAGTTGACCAAATATTTGGTCAGAGCTTATATTTATGGGTACATCTAGGATAACAAAGATCACGGGAGTCGTGGTGAGAAATAGAAACCTACAATGGTAACTCTTCTGTGTATATTTCATTGAAACATTTTTTTTCTGAGGGCTGAAGAGATGGTCCAGCAGTTAATGAAACTTGCTTGCAAAGCTCATGGCCAGGTTTGAGTCCCTGGTACCCATGTAAAGTCAGATACACAAAGTGTCTGGAGTTAGTTTGCAGTGGCAGGTGGTCCAGATTTGTTCATTTGTTCATTTGTTCTCTCTCTCTCTCTCTCTCTCTCTCTCTCTCTCTCTCTCTCTCTCTCTCTCTCTCTCTCTCTCTCTCTCTCTCTCTCTTTCTCTCCCTGCCTCTTTCCCTATGCATGACAGCCTCAGAATTAAGCAGTAAGTGAATACCAAGCTATTCAAAATGAGGGGAGGGAACAGGGAAAGAAAAGTCTTTGTGTTCAGAAACAATCCATCATTGGTAATCTGGATAGAATAATGGGGTCCTCTGTAATACATTTGCATATATTTTGATGGCTAGAATAGTTTATGAAGATATCTTTATTATTTTTATTGTTCTTTGAAGAAACCTAACATCTACAGAACGCTTCAAATTATGAGGCCAAGTTTAACCATTTTATTCTCAAGGTATGGCAATATTCTCTTTGTGATGGAATTAACCATCAAATGTACATTTGTCTTTTTTGATGTCATTTTCTCAGTTGGGCAATTTATAGGAAACTGTACAGTGAGTCAGTGCTTCTCCAATGTGCCAACTTCCTAGTTATCACGTTCAAATAATTCAGCAACTTTAAAAATGTATAGCAAAAGCCAAAAACAAATCAGCTTTAAAATTGTGCCTTTCTGTGACAAAAACTTCCTTTATACTCCCTTGAATGGTTTGTCTTTGCCGTATTCAAATGTCCTTTGTAAACATCTCTGTCCCCTAAATGATGCACAATGTAATGGGCTTTAATTTTCACTTTGTTTTCCTCTATTAAAAATGATTAGGAAAAAATATGATTAGGGCCTTTAGATTATACATAGACACTTTAAACATTATCTTAATAAAATGGATTCTCTGATATTCCATGAAGAATATTTCATCTCCACCCAGATAAAAGCAAAAGTTTGTTGAGTTTTGAAAATCTGAAGTTCAGATGACAGGGCAAGCATCAAACCAAGGATTTGTGCTAACAGTGCATCAAAATATACATTTTCATGCCTGTGTAATTAGGTTTTAATAAACATGTTTGATGGTTGCTTAAAAAA
This sequence comes from Zapus hudsonius, assembly GCA_004024765.1. Lineage (NCBI taxonomy): Eukaryota > Metazoa > Chordata > Mammalia > Rodentia > Dipodidae > Zapus > Zapus hudsonius. The sequence continues at coordinate 6,977 of PVHP010036199.1, read as the reverse complement.
CTTTTTTTTTAATTCATAAATGGCATCTTGTAAGCTACAGTATAAAGAGACTATGAAGGACCATTTGTTTTTTAATTACATTCTGATTACGATAAGCATTTGTTATTTTCCCAAGTAAAGATTCAATTAATGTTATAAATCGATTTTCTAAATTTGAGGCTTAAATGCAATATGTTAGACAGAACTGTGGAAGGATGTTGTAGTAAATTATGTCTGTTTTTGGCATTTTCTGAAATATTTGTTATAGTGTGTAACCTTTTAATTGGGGCCACAGGTTTGAAAGTGCTTACAAGGTTGATGATGTGAGTGTTTGGTTTAATGAGTCGTTAGTCATTACCAAATTACTTTTGCAATTATTTTTCAGATTGACAAGTTTTATTTTATTCTTGGTCTTTTGCATTTTTAGACATAGTCCATTTTTATAACCAATTGAAAGACTTGATTGCTTCATTAGAATATGAAATCCAGTGTTCTTCTCTCTATATACTTATTGAAAGAAATTACCAATAATGAACACATCATAGTAACACTCATATCCATGCTCTTGTTTATTTTCTTCAATAAGGAATTCCCTAAATTTTAGTTGACAAACATTACAAACGAGTTTTCTTTCACCATAATCTTACAAATTTATGCTATTTATAGTGTTCGCTCATGCCTTTATATTTCTTTCTGTGCATATATATTTTCCAAATCGTGTTTTGTTTAAATAAATGACATTTACAAATTGAATCAAGCCCTGTGTGACCATAGTAAAATGTGACAATCTTCAGTGACCCACAAGTAGTAAAGTAAGAAAAAGATTACTTCAGTCAGTCATTTCTTCTTTGCTATGGAATGGGACCAAGCGGGCATCCAGGTTTTCTACTGCACAAAACTCTCACAAAGCCAGTCAGAGAAGGCATTGCAGGAGCAGATTAGGCCCAAGATATAAATCTCATTACTGCCGTGTCAACACAGAAATTATACTTATCTATATTGACAAACAGGATAGTTTACTTTATAGAGCTCCAATGCAATTCTAAATCAACATTATACTTCCTAATTCATTAGAATGGCTTTGAAATTTAGCAAGATTTTGAAATTCTGTATTGTGGCGTATTCAAAAATACACGATGCTCATTTTTCTTTCATCAAACTATCTTCTTTTAATTAAATTTTAATTGATTTGGTTTGGTTTTTATTTTTGTTTTCAGTTGACTCCAGATGACTATTCCTTAAATGTAGGATGAAAGAATCTTTTCTAGTGTCTTCTGACCTATGAGATAGGGGTAATGGTGTGGAATACTCTGGGGTAGAGGGCTGCAGGGGGTTCTCTTTTCTCAGGGGCAGTGACAGGAGCTTTGTCACTAAGAATGCCACGTGGCTAAGAATGTTAGCTCAAGACAACAAATCAAGTTAGGGAGCCATTTCAAACTACAAATAGAGTCTGAAAACAAAATCAGAAAAATATTATATTAAAATAAATCAAAGAAAACCATTTAAGGAATCCTAATATCTCTAAAGTGTTTAGTCACTTAGGAAATTTGATGTAAGGACATCTAATGGATTAACCAGGAGTCTGTTCTTTCTGTTGGTCATTGGATACCTGGTGTTTTTGATCATTACTTTTAATCTGTAAATAATGGAGAAGGATTTTCAAAAGTTTGCAAAGCCGAATCTACAAGAATCTGCAGCAATGCAGTATGTATGTAGTCTTTCTTATGAACCTCAAGGCATGGCCTTGCTCCCCTGCTCTGTGGAGTGAGTGGGACGGCAAACATTAATCCTTGCTGCCTTGTCCATACTGAGAGACTGGATCTTCACATTTTCATTACTTAAAATTACAGTCCTAGTTTATTTCTCTTTGGGTGGGATCTAGCATCCTTTCCCCAGTGATACTGTAAAAGAGTTTACTTTTTCAAATACTTATAAGGAAGGAGTGAACCTTAAGCACTTTTTGAAGGAGATAGACAATTTACAATGGAAACACATGGTGACAGAGAAGGAGTTAAGAATAAGAAAAAAGAAGAGAGATGTTATATTCAAGTTTATTCAGCTACACTGAAGTATCCTTCTTAAATTTCAAAAATTAGATCCATAGATCACAGAAGGCTGGATTCAGTGATGGTAATGCATAATTTTAAGGTAGGTGTCGTCACCTCCTAGAAGTGTCACATGATCAGCATTCACTTCAACAGAGCCAAGTGGCAGATGCCATGGCAAGAACGTGAATGGTGACATTCCCACAACCCTTGTTAGACAGGTAAGTTTGTGGTGATAGACACAGGAGCATGGCGCCTGTAACCACATAAGAGTCAAGAGAGGTTTAGAAATCTAGAGGAGGTGAAATGGAATCTCCAATTCACAGCATTGCAATAGACTTGCAAAGGAGCTAGATTAAGTGCCAAGAGACTGTGGCTGGAGGTACAGCATTGTGACATAAGGCAAATCCAGTCTTTCCTCTGCACCTCACATTTACAGACCCTTTAACCTCATGATGAAGCTCCCCAGCTGTTCAGCTGTCTTGTGTTCTCTATGCCATTTGTGCATTCTGGATATTTGTGATTATCCAGCAAAACCAAGAGTACAGGAGTCAGTTTGATGTATGTATATGTATGTACACACATGTGTAAACACATGCATGGGCACACCAGGGTTACTTGCCACTACAGATGTCTATTGTGTCTTACATGGGTGGCTGATGAATTGAACCATGGCAGGAGGCTTTGCAAAGAAATGCCTTTAACTGTTAAGCCATCTCGCCAGATCTGACTAGTCATTTTAGTATTCTTTGGAGAGCAGACACTTCCTGCATAAACACCCAGGTGCAATTTCTGATTCTATCCCTCCATTCTCTTCATGTGGTCCTGTTTCTTCCATGGAGTAGTTCAAAATGAGAGCCCTCAAGGAGACTTTTTCCCATGTTTGGCCTCTGAAGAATTTTTTCCACCCATCTAAGACTCCTTCTTAACCCTGTGATTGGAAATTATAGTTTGTGTTTTCAGTGTGAAGTAAAATACTGTCCTAAGCTTCCTCCAACAAGCCTACAATTTTTCTTCCTGTAATTGTTTAATCTTGTTGTGACAGTAGATAGAACACTAGAATTTGTTGGGCTTTTATTTCACATTAGCAAGTGTCCTAAATAACTAATTTTCACTACTATCCGTCAGCTTAAAGTGGCTCATTTGCTTGACTGAGAATGTGGGAAGAACAGACGGGGAAAGAGAAGAGGTCTTCCAGTGATGGTGAAAGCTTGGGCTAGGAGGCAGAAAAAATGATGGCTTCCTCCCTTCTCTCCTATCTCTAATGTTCCATTTATCTTTATATAAAGACTTTATCTGAAGAAAAATTAAAAGTTAAAAAAATACCTTCATGCTAAACAGACAGTTTAATTGGTTCCGCTATTTTTGGAACCTGCAAGATAAATGCTACGTGTGAAGTTAATAAACCATAATTGGAATTTGCTTAAGAGCATTCTTTCATTCCACATGGACCCACTCTCTGCAGGAAGCCCCAGAACCTAGCTGGAATACAGGACTCTATAAGCCCCTTGCCCAAGAACAGCATGACTTTCTGGGTGACCTTGAGGAATTTAATAACTTTTCTAGGTCCCCACTGGACAATAAACAAATTGGGGTGGGAATTGAAAGGCTAAAAACAAACACAATATCTTATAAAAATAAAAAACCAACTTTGCGTGGTATTTCAGTCTCAGATGATAACACTATCATACGTGTGTTAACACTTGCCCTTTTCCCACCACTGTGTAATACTTTCTCCCAAAAAATGGCTTTAATATTTTTATGATTAATTTTGGAGTTGTGTAACTATATAATCTTACCAGAGTTCGCAGGCATTCTTGGTTAGGCTTTCCATACACTCAAGATATAAATGGCCAACCTCCCCAAGCAATCTGGTAAACAGGACCATCGTGCCTCTTGCTGCTTTATTGTTAATACTACTGAAATCACTGGTGATACATGTTGGGAGAAGTCAATATTTTAATCATAGGCATGACCACTTTCAGCATCATAAATCTTTTTCCCCCTTCAGTGCCTTTTACCATGTGAGCTAAATTTCAAGTTTCTTTAAAGAACCAGATACCAAATAGAGTTCCCAATCTTAATTTTTTAAAAAAGAAGATTTGAAAATAATTCTGTTTTCCAGGGATAGGTTAGTTCCTGAATCATTGAAGAGAGGAGCTTTTACTTCCCTGTCTAATACTTGGTTCATAGAAATGCCTGTGAGATGAGATGAAGGGAAAACAGAGAGCTCTCTCCCTACAGCCGATTGTGGGCAGCAGGACAGAGCATAGGGAGCTGGAGATGTATTCTGCAGGCAGGACAGGGTTCAATGTCAATGCTGGTGGTAGCCACATAATTTGGCCAACACCAAGCCCATCTCATGAGTTGTCGTGAGGATTAATTAAAGTGACTGAGATTTTGCGATGCAGAGTCTTCGTGCATTGCTCCTGGGCCACAGGAAACCCCATGCATCAGCGTGTGGAAAGTCTCCAGCCTGGCAATGAACTGGGCTTCTAATCTGAACGTGAACTTGTACTGACTGCACGTGACAGCACATTCTCCAACTCTCCAATTCCCAGTTTTCCATCTGTGGAATTATTTTCTTTTTTTCTGGGCAGAATTGATAGGATAAGAAAATTTATCTATCCTGAATATAACATAATTTCAAGGCAAAGCCTACTCTCTTGACCAAATAGTGACATTTTCAAAATAACCCCCCCTTTTTTTGCTAGTCCATTAGGAAATTTTTATATACATACATGAAATATTTACAGACAAGCTTAACTTATAGTGTTTATTACTATAGCTGTGTAGAAGTTGACCCATATTATGCATTTGGTCAACTGTAACATATATTTCTTGGGATGCCTTTGTTTGACTTTGCATTCTGCGTCACTGTTGATGGTTTGGCCCAGGGCTGAGGCAGGAGCTTTGTCCCGACCTATCTGGAGGCTTTGGGACACAGCACTTCATTATTCTTACACACTTGAATTTCTCCAAAGCCACAGGAACACATTACAACTCTTAGAGTTTTTTATTCATCAGACAGGCAAATATTCATCTTTATGGTAAGAAATTATTCAATTACTTTAAGAAAATATTTTATTCATGTGCAAAGAGAGAATGAATGAGTGACTGAATGAATGAATTAATGAATGAGTGGCTGTGCCATGGCCTCTTTCCACTGCAGTGAACACAGATGCATGCACTACTTTGTGATGTGTGTGGGTCCTGGGGAATTGAACCAGAGCTATCAAGCTTTGCAAGCAGTTGCCTACTGAGCCATCTCTCCAGCCATCTATTATTTGTTACAGTAGTATTTTAAAGACTTATGCATATGTTCCTTTGAAAGCCGTGTATATACTGTAAAAAAATGATACATCCCCTCAGTGTTTGAAACTTTTCTTGCATTGTTATTTCTTTTTCTTTGCTGGTTTCAGTTTAATAGGAGACCTTAAATGTCTACATAACTAGAATTTTTTGAGATGTTTGCGGTAATTAAACTTTTGTAAGCATATAATATTCTGAAAAATAATTATGAGGACATAATTTAATTGGTAAAAACCAGAATATATGCAACAGCTGTTTTATCAGAATATTCTCTTGCAGAACTTTCTTCATGTTAGGTATATATGTAAATATACAGAATGCAAATAATATGTTTAAAATTAGTGAACTCTCCTATACTGTTAAAAATTACATATATAGGAAAATATTGGTTTTGTATAAACAGCATTTCTCAAAATTTAGTTTTCCAGATATCCTTTCACATTTAAACACTGACCTCAAAAGACTTTGAAATATATATCTCCTAATACATTTTTTACTAAAATTTAAATTAGAAATGTTAAAATATATTGATTGTGGTTAAAGAATATTCCTCAAAATTTTGGTTGCAAGACTTCTTTTCACATTTAAAAATTATTGACCCAAAAACTATGTTAATAATTATTATATATCTTAATACTTATTTTACAAAGGTAAAGTTTAAAATGTCAGAATAGTTGATTTAATTCTAGCACTTGGGAGGTGGAGGCAGGAGGATCAGAAGTTCAAAGTCAAGGCCCAGTGTGGGGACAGACGCCTTTAATCCCATCACTTGGGAGGCAGAAGTACGAGGGTCCCTGTGAATGTCTGAAAAAAATAATCTTTTAAAATGGCAATACCAAACTCATTACACATTAATTATATAAATAACACTTTATGAAAAAATAAGTATTCAAATGTGTTTTTAAAGGAGTGAGAATTATTTTATTATTTTTGTTAATCTCAATGTAACTTCTAATATCTAGTTCAAGTGGGCTTGTTGTTTTGTTTGAGGTGTGTGCACAAACGTCTGGCTTCCCACATGTGAGTAGATAGAAAATAAAAAATTTTGATAGCCTACTTGGGTAAATTTTACTTGAAACATTACAAAAACCCAAGAAGCCATAGTTTCATAAAGATAATAAAATGATACCATTATTTTTGGAATCATATCAATTAGCCTTTTGTAGGGAAATGAGAATCTGATGATTCTTGTGTTTGAAGTGACTTTTTAATTATGTAAAATCCTTGTAACAGAATGCATGGCCACTTGGAAAACAGTTTCCTTAAGATATTCAGATCTCCCACATGTATACATAGTTTCTAACAAAATGCAAAAAAAAAAATCCTTCACATTTACAAATATTACCATCAAGCTCATCAGAAAAGTCTGAAGTTTCAGAAAACTATTGTGCTCGCACTGGTGAATTGAAGCTTTGCATAATACTAACTTTTGCTCCAAAGCCGGAATCTTATCACTGACAACAACACAAGCATATGGTTGATTTCTTGAAGTGACTAAGTTGCTTCATTTCTTTTCCAGAGAATGCCTGTTAAATACTTGAGTCTGAATGGCCATAATTGTCTTTCAGTGTTTAAAGTAAAAAAAATATAATATTCTATAAAAAATGGTTTAGCTTACAACTTAATCATACAACTGTGTTT